>VDFB02346747.1:0-101126 GCA_007258455.2 Sequoia sempervirens
AAATATAGCATATATTTCTACAAATCTCTACAAATCAAAATGATAAGTTGAGGGGAATATAATGATAATTCAAGTACTCCTACAATCTTCTTCATCAATGACAACCTTTGACATCAATGAAAACCTATGTCCAACACTAAGTAGTTGCGAGAAGGGAAATTATACAATATCTGGTCAAGTGTGAGAATTCTCTTGTTGAAGATGCTACATATGAAAATGAAGGTTTTATGCAAACACATCCACAATTGATCAATATTGAGGATGCCACTTTTAAAAGGGAACATACTATTCCCTTAACCCATTGATTATGTTGAGATATGTGTAGTTGACTTGTGGCTAACATATCTCTTAATTAAGTTATATAATCATTTATATAATCTTATATAGGTAGTTTGGTTGGCCTAGGTGGCATCCAAGGCATAAGAGTGGTATATATAGGAGGTAGTGAGTAGTAGTTGATCATCATATTATGGATTCTATTTCTTGTTGAGGATTTTTGGAGGTTTTCCCCTTCGAAGTGGCTTATTAGTGAACATTTGCAAGTATTTCTATTATATTTTTAAATATTTATTGTTGGATTCTCCTATTGTGCAAGTTATTTCATTACACTCAAGCACACTTAGCTATGGAGTTTCTCCCATAATAAAGCTCACTCAACTTGTTACACATTTATAAAACCTTTAGCAATTGTTATACCTTATAAACCATTCTTATATAAAATGATTTATCATATTTATATTGTATAGTTTTGAGTCCATCTTCATCAAAACATATTTTATGAGTGGTGATCCATAAAAACCCATGCTAATAATATTCAATTGCATAACTTGATTCAATCTTCATTAGCTTATATAAATTATAATTAGTGGTTCACAAGAACCCATCTTTGTGAGCATGATTGCTCCACTTATCACTCATTGCATCTAGGTGATGGTTAAAAGGATGAAACATTACTTGATTTTTTGGACACCACCTATCTAAATGATACTTAAACTCAACCATGTTGAACTAGAGAGTTTCCCCTACAATCAACCTAAACCTTTAGCAAGTGTTGTGCCTTATAAAAAATTCATTATAGAGATCTATTGTGCCCAATCAATTTTTTTTGCTTCATTAAGGAATTTTGAAAAGAGTGGTAAAAAGTCTTATAAAAATTATTGTCAAAAGTCAAAATTTCTAAAAATAGACTTGAGTCAAGGTTTTCTAGGTTTCTTTTTAAATGGATACCAGTAAAATTTTCTAAAAATAGAATTTTTGTTTCTAGGGCTCAAACTAATTTTGATTGGTTGAAAATACTTCTTGATCAAGCTAGTCTAGTTAGAATCGTCAAAAGATCAAATTTTCTTTGGTGGGTCTATTCTGCTTTTTCAGAAGGTAAAACAGGAGCTCTGAGGTCATCAATGGAGGATGGTCAACTACCAAGTGATAAATTCGAAGTCTCAATGTTGAATAGATGATGTAAAATGACAAACATGCCCACAAAACAAAGAAGGGAAAAAGTGAAAATCTTGAAAATTGTGAATTTTTTTCTAACACTGGAGATGCTAGGTGCCCCTATCCAATCAAGGCACCTAACAGTCAATTCCTTAGAATATTTTTCAGTTTCTAACATTCGATGCATGGTCAACAATGAACACACCTAACGAACATGAAGCAAAAGACGAAGAGCAAAGTGAAAGGTGAAAATCATCAAAATAAAACTAACTCTAGAAGAGTTGGGTGCCCTTGGCCAAGAGGGGCGCCCAAGAGTTCATGCCTAAGTTTATTTTTGGTGTTTCTTGAAAAACGTGCAAATCTTTCTTGTTAGCCCAATTCAAATCCAGTCAAAAGCAGCTTTAGGGTTGTGAAAAGCTGGAGATCACTTCAATTATGTTCAATATTTTCAATGAATCCATCATCCAGTCTTGAGGATCAATTAGATGACCGATATTGCAGATCGAAGGGAGGCAGAAACATGCAAAATGAAGAAAGTCAGAAGAAAAGTTGAAAATCCTCAAATTTTGGCTAAGTTTGGAGAACCCAAGCACCCCTCTTGGGCACCCCTGGCCAAGAGGGGTGCCCAACTTCTCATGCCTTTATTTTTTTTGCGTTTTTTAGAAAATGTTCAAAACTTCTTCATTAGCCCTATTTCGACTTTCAAAAAATTGTTAGGTACAATGTCATAGGCTAGCAAAAGGTACCATTCAACTCATATATGATCAAGCTTGACAGGATTACTGACTTTCAGGCCCTATTGTTCACCAACTGTCTAAAAACAAAGATCAAATAGGGGTCATTGGCTTCACGTGAAATGAAGAAAGTAAAAAAAAAAAAGAGGTGAAAAATGGCTAACTTTGGTGATCTTGGCAGCCCCTGTCCAATCAACACTCCCAAGTCTTCAACACTTAGAAATTTTTTGACCCTAGTTTAGTCTCCACCAACAGTTTCGAGCGTGTGCAATCATGATTAGATGATGTCAAATGTTGGTATGAAGTTGGGGGTCACTGCAACAGTGGTCAAACATGAGATTGCCATGGTCAAACAAGTTTTTTCAATTGACAACGTTAGATTTTTGGCTCATCGAAGTTGGAGGTAGGCCTCGCCAGAAGCAAAAGCAAGCAAAAGTTAAAAAAATGAGAAAAAATGGCTAACTCTGGGATGTCTAGGAGCCCCCATCCAGTCAACACTCCTAGATTTTCATGCCTTATTCATTTTTTGGATTCCATTGTTCATTGTTCAAGAACACATCCTCACTCACATGCTTTTTTTCCCTACAAACGAGGAATTCACCGTTGCACGTGCAAACAAATTTAGATTTTGGCAAACAAAGTTTCTATCTTCTTGAAGAAGCTTCAAGTTTTAAGGCTTTATAAAGAAAGAACTTTTTCATCTCCAAACTCCATTTAAGAAGGCTTTTGGCTCTTCATATTTTACAGGATGGCATCCAAAGGAGGAAAGATAGAATTTTCTTCTCATCAAGATTTGGAGGCTCAAATAGAGTGTTTTTTCAGTTTTCTTCATGGATTCGAGATTGTCAAGCACATAGGCATGCTTTTTCATGATCCATTCTTCTAGGGCATCACATTTTAAAAACGGGTGGTAAGCTTTTTCAGTTTTCATCCATCTGGGTCCATCTACTTTTTGCTCCTCTTGAAGATTGGGAAATTTTATATTTCCAAAATTTTGCTTTTTCGGTGTTTTTTCGGGAAGCCCTTAACTTTTTCAAAATTTGACGAACTGGGTCTCTTGAAAACATGATTTTCTACAAAACCCAGACCTCAATTTTTTTTATGAGAATCTACTTTTTGGAGAAAAAATCAACAACATATTTTTAGTAGTTTGCGCAATACTTTTCTGAACATAGGCATGTTCACAATCAAAGTTCAAGTTTTTAAACATGCATTATTCCTCAATTAAAATCAGAAACAAGTCAACTTTTTGGCAGAGAGTGTCATCTTTTGGGGCAACGATGTTTTGTAAGAATAGAACTCAAAAAGAAACAATTAACTTGATGTCTTTTCCAAGTTTAGCTTGCTATTCTCATTCGTGCTTATCTATTCTTTGAGAAATAGGAAAAATCAAATTGTAATAGTTGGAACTTTCCCTGTTGTTTGTTTTAGTAGGTTGTTAGTTAGTTGTCATGATTTAGTTTTAGAAATAAAGCTTGCATATTGGCAAGTCTAGTTGTAAAAGCAAGGAGATTTTAGGGTTCCCTACTCCTTCTTTGTATATAAGTAAGGGCAACCTCGCCCATTTTTCTTTAACTGTTATTGTGATAGCAAATTGGTGATCCTACTTTCGCCACAACTTTGTTATTCAGTGTTTGATTACTTTGTGTAAGAGCAAGTTTGCAAACCTATTTTGCTACAAATTATTGTTCAGTTAATGTTCAATCCATGTCAAGTGTAATCTGGTTTGATCGCTAAATGGTAAGCCTATTATTGCTACAAATCTGTTGTCCCAGAAGTGTAATGGTTGTTAGAAATTTGAGAAAGGAAATTTTATGCCTATTTTGCTCTGATCTACTGTCTCATATTTTGTCTTATGTGTTTTGCTTATATAATCTTTATTTTAGCTTACATCTAAAAGTACAATGAGTCTTTAGATGTGTGTTGGAAGTGAGTTTATTTAGGCATCTATGTTATTAAATCATTCCTTGTTTACTTTTGATTCTCAAGCTTCGAGTTTACTTGAGTTGTCAGAAGCATCATTAGTTTAGGCTTAGTTGTAGTTGAAGCTTTAAAAAGAGAAAACCTTAGCTGTAACACAATTTTTTTTATAACCTTATGCTCTTAACTGAGAACAAAAAGATTAGCAATAGTTTAGTATTCTCTCTTTTTAAGCATCATCAACAAAGAGGGAGCTTCCCCTCCTAATTTGAAGAGTAGTTCAACTGTGCATAGCTATCCATTTCTAATCCACATTCCAGAGGTGGGAATTGAAACACCAACAAGATCCTTGTTTCATTTATTTTGATATATTAAGATTCAAATGTATAATATTAAGTCATTCTTCATAAATCTTATAGTAGTTCACAAGAACTCTTTGCATCTAGGTACAATCAAAAGGGTGAAGATCTAAGATTTTTTAGGGAGTCACCAATCTTAGCACTATTCCAACTCAAATAGACTTAATTATGAACTTTCTCCCACAATCAAACCAACTCAATTTGCAATCCATTCATAAAACTTTTGGTAAATGTCATTCTATATAAATCATTCATAAATACAACAATTTATTATATTTCTACTTATAGGTTTGAATCCTTCTTCATGAATTCATATTTCATGAGTATTCATAAAAACCCATCGTAATACTACTCGAACACACTTAACCATAAAATTTTCCAACATAATTGAGCTCATTATAATAAAAATACATTGATTCTAGTGGTGCTCTATTGGTGAGGAATATGGGCTAGCAACACTTTAGACACCAAATCAATGTAGATAGAGAGAATTAAAAAATGCATAATCACAAGCAAATTCAAGCTACAAATTTGGTCCCCTATGAGATTCTTCTAGTTGAAATAGGTAAAATTCCTATTGAAGCCATTGCTATGGTGTGTCTTATAAGATATTTGAAAAAAATAAGTAGATGAAGGCAAATCACTCACCCAATATTGTCTTTAAAGATGTCTTGAGTGAAAGAAAGAACTCATGGATGAAGTAAACTTGCAGGTGGATGAAAAACAACACATTCCATTGGATGCTTGCCTTAACAATAACAAAGAAATAAAAACATTTTTTGAAGTTTCACAAGCCTTTGTGGGAAAGGACATTATGGAGAAAGAAAAAATATTACCATGAGGAATTCAACCCTTTTTATGACCATCAACAAAAGGCCTATTTAGCAACCAATATCCCTTGAAGAGAAAATATTCTCATAGCCTAGTTGAAGACTTACTTAGATCGTCTTCAATGTGAAACATATACATGGGAAAGGTCAAAAGAAGTATGGGAAGAGAGAGCTTATGACTTTTACGTAGTTAGGACAATGCAAATAGAAAAATACTTTATTTTGGAATGTAAAGCTTATAATGTTATTAATGGCATCAAGACATATAGGTGGTCAAAAAATCTGTGAAAGTAAAACAAAAATCTACATTTTATTTTCATGTGTAGATTTTTTCAATTATTTAAAATGAACAACATTACAACAATATATTTTCATTGTTTAACTACAATGATTTTTGTTTTTTATTTAATAAATCGTACAATAATCTTAAAAGCTAGATATAATTTAGTAGCAATTTTATTTAAAGATTTGTCGTGGGGAAAATAGAAGAGTTAACAAATTGAATAAGAGAAGATTAGGTAGTACGTCAAAAAGGTAAAAGTAGGAAAGATCTTTGACCTTTTATTTAAAGATTTGTCGTGGGGAAAATAGAAGAGTTAACAAATTGAATAAGAGAAGATTAGGTAGTACGTCAAAAAGGTGAAAGTAGGAAAGATCTTTGACCTCGTGTAAGTTAAAAATCTTCCTCTGTAATAGAAACGCATTAACATTGGCATAGAGCTGCTGTTATAATATCCGTTAACGGAAGTTGAAGTTAAAATTTGTATGATTTCATTTGGATGCGTCTCCAGCAGAATTTGGAACTTGTTTGAAAGGGTAGGTTGAACCCACAAATCGCAGAAAGAGTATAGAATTTACAAATTTTCCAACAACTATCTTTCTGTAAGACCCAAAAGAATAAATCGCAAGAATACACCCTCTCAACGCACCCGCTACCGCTACCACTCCCTTCCCCGCTACCCCAAAAAGAAAGGAAAAAAAAATCTGAAAAAAACAGTGAATATAGTAAGATATATGCTAAAGATTGAAGGCAGAATGGCGGAAGAGAGCGCCAAGGATGGGAATGAAGAAGCAGCTGCATCAGAGCAGGATGGCCTCTCTGCTCACTCCCCCTTTCAGCCTCCACGTTCTTCTGCATCTTCACTCCCCAAGGTATTTTCCAGATAATCCCAATTTTACTCGAAATTGAATGCTAAATAAAACGGGAGGAGCTTAAATGGTAAATCATAATCCCTAAATTTTGAAACTGATATATAGCCCTTCCAATTATTGTTTCAAAGTACCCCAAGGACTACTGAAGGTGTATGTTCCAGACCTCAACCTTTTCCTTACCTCGCCTCATGTTATTTCCTATTCAATTGTTGTTCCTGAGAATTTGAGCTACTTTAAGGTGTTCCGTCTTTACCTAAAGTTATCTCATGGTTCATTTTTGGCCACAGGGATATCTCTTAGTCATGGTAAAGTTTGCCATGCAAATCACTTTGGCCAAAGAGATTTCGCTTGGTCGAAATTGCATCTAGCAGAACGTTACTCCGCCAGTGAGTATGGCTGAAGAGATTTCTCTTCGTCAAAATAGCATTCCCCTCGTCAATTTGGCTGAAGATGTTTCTCTCGGTCCTAGTAGCACGTAAGCCTAAGGTTACTCTGTAATTCACTTTGCCTAATCCCAGTAGTATCTAGGATGATAGTTATAGTTAACTTGGGCAAAGAGGTACTTCTTGATAGTAATACATACAAGTTGAAGGTTACAATGCAAGAATAATTTACTAATTAAAAGAAAATAATAATCCTGAGTTCAATTTCAATTTTCTGATCAAATATATTCTTTCTTTTGAAGTTTTGAATTTTTTGTGTTTGTTCTTTGTGGCAGGAACTACCCCAAGTAGAGCTGGAACTAAGATTGCTGGAAGCTCTGGAGATTTACCACCCTGTCAAATTACAAGGTCGCGCTCATTTCAACCCCTTCCATTATTTTCTTCACGTGAAATCATATTGTTCCCTTTTTTTCGGCTTTGTAAGAAAATAATAATCATAAACTGAAAAGCATTGGCATGGCATGGATGGTGTGTTATTGTGATGCACAGTTTATCTCATAATTTTGCATGCACTTATCTGGTTTTGCTTGGTGAGTCTTGGTAAGTTTATAGGTAAACTTTAATGCATTGTGGGCTATGCTTTGATCACTTTCTTAAATATTTATAAACCTGAGTCACACTTGAACGTAGCCTATAATTGTTATGCTATAACTTCATCACATGTCTACTGGAGTAACAGACTACCTTATTTTGCTGGACTGATTTGGGAATTGGTGTCTTAAGTGTCTCCCATTACCATTACACCCGCAACCTTTTGAACCACAATCATTAGATGTATATGGGACAACTCAATGCTCCCAAGTACAACAAGAGCTTAAAATGACTAATGTCAAGAAGACGAAGCACCACTCTCTTTGGATGGAAACAAGAGATAACTATGAAATGCTAATGATATGCAGAAAAATATCATAGATGACTTGTGTCATACTATTGAGGAATTGAATTACAAAAATGAGGTATTACTGAGATTCTCTTGTCGAACTTTGGTCAGATCATCAAAAGTTTGTAGAGAACTTCAAATTTTAATTAGCAAAGTTCAAATTTGGAAAATATAAAATTAGTAGCAAAGCTATAAATGCAAATCATCATAGATGAGCTGTGTTATACTATTGAGGAACTGAATTATAAAATGAGGCATTACCAAGATTCTCCAGTTGAACTTTGATTAGGTCATCAAAAGTTTGTAGATAACTTCAAGTTCAAATCTTAGCAAAATTCAAATTTTGGAGAGTATAAAATTAGTAGCAAAGCTACACATGCGATTAGCTGACAGTGAGGCACCTAGAGTTGGAATCGAGATGTATGCCTTAATATTGCTTTGGAAGTAGCAAAAGGACATCGTTTTGTCAGGCAAGATTATCAAGAGGAGAAAGAATTGGGTGCTGAACTTTGGCTAGTGAAATTAAACTTGAGAAGGTAGAATATATGTTATGAAGTTGAGAGGCAAATTGGAGTCACAGCTGGAAGGATTGCAATATACTCAATAAAGGGAGACTAACATCTACCAGGAGAGAGATTGATATTTGCAAAATGAATTTAAATCTTGCATGAATTCAAGTACAGATCTTCTACAAAAGGCAGCTGAGTAAATCCATTTTCACACGAATAGAGGAAATTCTAGCAAATTCAGGCTTGGATCTCTTTGCCATCTGCTTGTATGTGGTTTCTTTGTTGTTGTCAATCCCTAAAGCAACACGAGCTGCCAATTTGCATTATGTATATTACAAAGCAGTTTGTGATCAGAAGGGAGCTACATTTTCGGTGGTAAAATGGAGTTTTAAATGGATTACCAAGTCCTCTGTGAATTCATGTCATCTTTTGTCTTTCATTCAATGTTTTATTACTGAAACCAAATCAAACTCGGTGGGAGGTGATTTAAGACTGACAGGGCCAGGTTTGAGTACATTTGTATTTTATAAATATATTTAAAAATTTAAAGGCAAGACTGAAAGCTAGTCTGTCTTTTATAAGATTTGTATTATGTCATAAAGACGAGGAAATTCAGAGCAAATATCATAATTCCCTTTGATATTCATTTTCCAACATTTTGAAATACTCTGACTAGTATTACAAAACAGAAAGTCTTTACTCATCAAGACAAGCATTTTGTGAATCAGATCATTTCCATGGCCAAGGGTTTAAACCTGTCCATATACTATCGCTGTCCATAACTGAGAAGTAACTACGAAAACCCAGATGAGCTGTTGTTTCTCAATTTATAAGGTTAGATAAGTTCATTTTGTGAGGTAAAAGAAAACCTCTTGTTTCTCAATTCATGAGGCTAGAGACATTAGTCTTGTGATTAAAAAGAAAACAGAGGTTTTAGGTCAAACAGATCCTAGATCAGTCCCCTTGGTGTTATTTTACTTTTCATCTATATTGCCTTATTTCCTTTTCTGTTATATGTCTTTAGGAGCACTCATCATACAGTGTCTGAGAAAACTATGTGTAAAAAACATTGCTAACAGAATCATAAATGTGGCATAAAAAATTGATGGCATATTCATCATATAACAAGAGATTTTACCCCAGAACACCCTTTTGGGAAAATATCCCAGTTAAAAATAGAACTGACCATATTAACTCAACCATTAACAATAGAATTAGATGTTTTGCATTTGTGCTCAACTCTAATACATGTGCAAGTATTTATAGGCACACCGATAGAGGAAACTCTTAAGCAGCATTATAGTAAAATGGGTATAGAACCATGGGTTAAAAAGCCACATATAAGGGCCCAATTTTTTTTCTTGGGGGCTCCTGCCCCCAAACTCTCTTATGGGGGCCACTGGGCCGCCATACCCCGGTTGTGGTGGGTTACACAACTTTCTTTGGTTTGTTTTATATTCTTAAGACAGATTTTTGACTATAAATCTCTATTTGATTAGCAGATTTTTTTATTTATTTTTTATGAAAAAAATGGTTAGTTTATGGAATATAATATTCAAAGGTAACTAAATGTTTTCTGTGAAGAATTATATTACTTGGAAACAACGAATGCTGGCTATTTTTGAGTGGAGGCATTAGATTGTGTTGGAGAATAACAGAAGACCAACAGCAAGAAGAAATGACCAAAACAAGTTTGATGAGTAGAATAGAGAAGCAGTGATGTTGATAAAACTCTCTGTGACTAATAAAATACTAGTTGAAGTGCAAACTGGTGGTGACGTCTAGCTATTTGGAAGTGATTGAAGGAGGTGCATGAAACTTCAGACAAAGGTGAAGCCTTCTTCCTTAAGAATTTACTATTTTCAATCGAAATGGATGAAAATGAATCTTTACAAGACCATTTGGAAAAAATCAAGGATATTAGAGAACAATTAAATGTTACTGGGCACAAAATGGAAGAAGAAGAAATAGTGGTAATCACTCACAAGAGATTATGACCTTTGTTTGAACATTTTATCAAAACCCTAAATATGTTCGCCACTAACATTGACTTGAAGTTTGAAGAGTTGAGCACTAAACTCTTGCAACAAGGCAAATGGAAAAGCCAGTTTGGCAATAGCAGTGGGAGTGAGGGTTCAGAGATGGCTTTGGCAGCAAACTTCAAGAGTAAGGATTGTTTTGCTAAGGAGAATGAATGAGGATACAAGGATGGCAGCAACAAAACATATGACTTCTAAATGTAATTATTGTGGAAAGCTAGGACATTAGATTGCAGGAAATAGTTGTGGGATGAGAAAAATAACCAAGTTCCTAAGAAGCAGACCAATGTTGCAAAACATAATGAAGAGAATGTCTTCGTGTTTATGGCTAGGGATGAAGTAGACAATGGGGACACATCTGCCTGGCATGTATTTTTTGGTACATCTCATCATTTAACCAATAAGAAAGATTGATACATTAATTATGCTGCTAACATATGTTCTATTGACAAAATAGTTGTGGGATGAGAAAAATAACCAAGTTCCTAAGAAGCAGACCAATGTTGCAAAACATAATGAAGAGAATGTCTTCGTGTTTATGGCTAGGGATGAAGTAGACAATGGGGACACATCTGCCTGGCATGTATTTTTTGGTACATCTCATCATTTAACCAATAAGAAAGATTGATACATTAATTATGCTGCTAACATATGTTCTATTGACTCTGTGGTTTTGGGTGATGGGGAGGAATTCAAAGTAGAAGGAAAAGGAAATGTGCGATAACCATGTCAAGAAAAAAGTCGGTTTTCCTTAATGTCTGCTTTGTTTGAGGAATGGAAAGTATTTTCTTTTTATAAATGAGATTATGATGAACAACCTCTACTACATGTGATTTTCAACAATCACAAATGCTATATTGTTGATGAGGTTAGTAACAAAATATTCACTCTTAGCATTGAAGACCATGAATACCTTGGGCTTTTCAGGTTGGTTGATGTAGGGGAGGTGAAAGAGCATGCATTGTTGGCTTATTGGTCAAGATTGCAGCTCACTTTGGCATCGAAGGTATGACCATTTTTGAGATATCTTTCTTATTTGGCTAAATAAAATTTGGTGGCAATCTACTAGAGATTCAAAATTAGCAAGGAGTTTGTGATGCATGCCAAGTTGAGAAGTAGCATGAGTTTCCATTTGATGAAAGACAAGCTTGGAGAGCTGAGGAGGTCCTTTAGTTGATCCATGTTGATATTTGTGGGCATATGAAGTCAACGTCAATCTTTGTTGCTAGGTACTTTTTGTTATTTGTAGATGACTTTTCAAGAAAAATGTGTGTATTTTTTGAAACAAAATTCAGATGTATTTGATGAGTTCAAAAAGTTCAAGGTCATGGTAGAGAAACAATATGGAAGAGTATGAAAACCCTTTGATCAGATAATTGAGGTGAATTTTGCTCTAGGAAATTCCTTGACTTTTGTATTCAAGAGGGCATCCAAAAGTAATACACAACACCCCACAAAAAAATGGAGTGGTAGAGAGGTGAAATCGTGTCATTGTGTAGATGTCAAGGTGTGTGTTAGAGAACAATTGCATTCCTAATAAATATTGGGCGGAAGCAATACACGCGTTTGTGTATTTGTTCAATCAGTCTCCAAAAATGGTACACAAGAAAACACTAGAAGAATGGTTTGGACAAAATCCCAAAGGAAGTCATCTCAAAGTTTTAGGTTCGGTTGTATATGTATGGGTTCCTAATGATGCAAAATGCAAGACAATGATGCTTATAGTTATAGCAACAATCATAAAGCACATTGGTTGGTTAATGCTGAAACTAACAAAGGATGCTTTAATCATGATGTGGTAGTTGATGAAAGTACAGGTCTGTTTCAAGCAACAAATGAACAAATATCAGATTTGAAAGTTTCTGGAAATGAAGATAAATTGGCTGAAAAATCAGGTATGGTGTATATGAAACATCAACATGAAGGGGGGATATTTGTGATGTTGATTCTTGTGAAACTTGCAGCTAAAAGGTCACTGAAAATATAGCCTAAATCATCAAGAAAACAACATTGTTTTGGAGGAGGCAAAGATAAAACCAAATGGTGGCACAACACTATTGGTGATGTTTGGTTAGATGCGATTCCTAATATGAGGGCGAAAGGAAGACCAAAAACAAGTAAGACATTTGATGTGATGACTTATGCCTTTATGGCTATCAAACCTTCAATGCTCATTTGAGCTTGAGGTATATGGAGAAGCCATATGTAGACTAGAATGGGAAGTGGCCATGCAAGCTAAATATGGAACTTTGATGATGAACCGAACATGGGTCATAGAAGAGCTACCTACTCGAAAGAAACCCATTGGTTGCAAATGGGTATACAAGGTCAAGTATACAACAAATGGAACACTCGACAAACATAAAGAAAGGTCGGTTGCAAAAGGCTTTGCACATAAGGAAGGGATTGACTATGATGAAAGATTTGCTCTTACTGCAAAAATGGGAACAATTTGATTGGTTCTAGCCATGGTAACACAATTTGGTTGGAAACTATATCAAATGGACGTGAAAAGTGTCTTCCTCAATGGATATAGAGAGGAAGAAGTATACATATACCAACCATAGTAATTTTAGGTTATAGGGAAGGGACATATGGTATGTAGATTGAAGAAAGCTCTTTATGGGATTGAATAGGCTCCTAGGGCATGGAACATCAAATTTGACATGTATTTGTGAGAACAAGTATTTAGAAGAAGTCTTGACCCCAATATCTACGGCAAAAGAAAAACTGGTGATGTGGTAATTCTAGTGATATTTGTTGATGACAACATCATTATAGGTAGTAAGGGTGGAGCAATTAAAAAGGTAAAATCAGATTTATGTTTCTCTTTTGACATGACATATCTAGGCCTCCTATATTATGACTTATGTGTAGAAGTTTGACAAACTGATTATCACGTTTTTGTTTCTTAAACAAAATATGCAAAAAGTTTGTTAGACAAGTTTAGGATGGTAGATTGTAAAATCACATCTACACCTATGGAGAGAGAGCTGGAACTTTAAGCCAAGATTGATTCAAAAGTAATAAATGAATTAGTCTATGAGCAATTAGTTGGCAATTTGTTCTTACACTGACTAGGCCTATCTTGAGCTACACAGTTAGCTATCTCTATTGATTTATGACAACTCCAAAAACAGAACATTGGACAACAACAAGGAGGGTGCTAAGATATGTGAAGGGAACTTCAAGCTTTGGCATTTTTTATGGTAGAAGTAAGGAGATTTGGCTATGTGGATAGTTAGACTTAGATTGGTAGGATTTATGGATAATAGGAAATTGACATGATGTTATGTGTTCAATATTGGAATAAGAACAATTTTCTGGATCAACAAGAAATGATATGCAGTTTTACTTTGCTTTGTAGAAGCAAAATACAAAGCAACAGTAAAAGGGGCATATGAAGTGGTTTGGCTTAGAAGAATGCTAGCAAATTTGCAAGCTGATTAGGTTGAGCCCACAACAGTTTTCTGTGATAACTAGGGAGTTCTTAAGCTTGCAAAAAATTCCATCTTTCATGAGTGAATAGAAGGTGTTGACATACATTGTCACTTCATTTGACATCTAGTACTAAGCCATTGAAGAACATTAGCAAATATGCAAGTTTGTTAGATTGAGCCTGCAATACTATTTTGTGATAACTAGAGAGTTCTCAAGTTGACAAAGCATCCCATCTTTTATGAGCAAATAAAACAGTTTAACAGACAGTGTTACTTCATTTGACAATTTGTAGAAGATAGTGAAGTTGAGCTGCAATATTGTCCAACCCAAGATCAGACTATAGATGACCTCACTAAGTCTCTTGGTCCAAATAAATTTTTCCAATTTAGAGATAAACTTGGTGTATATTCTAGAATGACCATTAAGGGAGATAATTTGGTGTGTTATAATATAAATGATGAGCACACACTTATTCTGAGAGGGGTGGGGGTGAGGGAGAGGGGGTGAATTAGTATCAGACAATCTGTTACTAAAATTCAACAACCACAATAAAGCAATCACCTAAGATCTAACAACTAGGAAATACAAGATTTACGTGGAAACTCTTTCAGGAGAAAACCACAATGAAAGACTACTTGGATCTACTGTCCAAATCCAGCTACAAAAATAAAATTCTCTCACAAATCTTTGTAGGCACCAACCAATCCCCACTACTAAGCACCAACTTAGCAAGAGACACCAGCCTCCAAGTGAACAAAGTGTTTGCCTTCTTGAAAATTGCTTCTTCAATGGATGATGATCATTTGAATTTTTTTCATAAAATCTGCTTGCAACTTCTTCACATACATTCTCTTTTTCAAAATCTGCTTAAATAGGAATGATATTATATTTATTTCTTGCTTTATTTTTCCCCCACTCATCTTTTTATATCCCCCTTATGCCTCTTAACCCAAGAGAGGCAATCCTTCAAAAGTGGTCGGCCACATTTGAGAATAATAAATTTATTTTAATTCCCCCAAGAGGGGTGACTACACCAAGAGGGTTGGCCCATTTCAAAGAGACCTCAATATTAAATTAAATTTTCCCAAGGGGGGTTGGCCTATTTGATGAGAGCCGGCCACCTTTTTGATCTTAATGATTGCATTGAAAGGAGCAATTAGTGGTCTTTGGCCTTCACACATTTTAACCCCTATCACTGCATATTAGGACATGCAATTTCCTCTTATGATAGTGATTATGCTCTTCTCTTCTTTGACATCAATGATAATAATATTTCTCACAATCTCCCCCTTTGTCATTGATGGCAACCTTGCGAAGAAATAATCTATGAATGCAACAAGAACATAGTTCTCCCCCTTTGACATCAATGGCAAAGACTTCACGGAGCTAAAAGATAATGCAGTGATCAGCTCCCCCTGAATTTGTGCTTCTTCTTAAGAAATTATGTAATAACCCACCCTTAAATTTTTTTTTTCAAATCTTCACAACTTGTTAGCATTAGCCAATAATCAAAGATGATCAACTTAAGTAAACTTCCTTCCACTTTTTGATCACCTAGATCCCGATGTGGGCAAGGTGAGAGCATACAGTGGTAAGGCTACAATACGTTAGCCAATAATCAAAGATGATCAACTTAAGTAAACTCCCTTCCCTTTCTGATCACCTAGTTCCCAATGTGGGCAAGGTGAAAGCATACGGTGGTAAGGTTACAATGCTACACTATTGAAAGGAACCACTTGTTTAGTGGGGTGAGTATGAAATCTTCAAACATAAGGAAACATCCGCTTATTTAGCGGGAATTACAACTAGCAAGGAAACCTTTGGCGGCTAGCCGACCAAAGCAAAGAAAGATCCTCCACTTATTCAGTGGGCATAACATGAAACCAAAGCAAGCTCATTGGCTTGTTTAGTAGGAATAACATGAAAGCAAAGAAGATTCATCTGCTTATTCAATGGGAATGCCACTTATTCAGTGGGGTAAGTAGCAATAATCATAAAGAGCTAAATCACCAATGGTACTACCAAAATAGTGTTACAAAGAGCTTGCTACAAATAATTCTAGAATTACGTAAGCTGCTGCTACAACATAAAAATAATTATAAACTCTTGGCACAACTCCCAAAATGAAACCCCAACATGAAATAAGGTATTCCCCCAACAAAGTATTATCAATTATACCTCATGGAATGACTCCCGAAGGATTGTATCAGGTCTGAAACACTGCTGCTACAGGTCTGATATAAAATTGCTGGTCTAAAAAGAAGTTGCAGCAGTCTGTAACACCAACCAGCAAGCTCCCAAATGGTCACAACTCCATACAATGCACTTCCAACCAAGCCCAAACACCATAGAACACCCCCAAGAAGCTTGCAAGGGAAATACAAGGTTTAAACGCCTCCAAAATCAGACTAAACAGCAGAGAAGAGAGGCAGATTTTGCACAACACTCAATGCACCAAACCCTCCAAATGGTACAGCCAACAAGGAGGGCGATCTGCTCCTAGAAAAATCAGTCCTTCCTCAAATTCTGTAACCTTGCACAATAGGTTGCCCCAATTTGCCAAATAGGAATAAACGATACCCACAAAAAGTATTCCAATCCTCCAATCAGCATGAGCAAGTCAATGGTACGGCCTAGGGTTGGAAAGAAGCAACCAACAATTGAAACTTCAATGAAATCACTCCAAAAACTCCAAAGCTCTGCAAAGTTAATGCTCACACCAAAATATGCATAACTAGAAAACATTGTAAGAAGCCAAAACTGAAAGTAAACTGAAAGCCATCACCGATAAGCTCCAATGGTGATTACTGAATGTAATCACACCCAACCAGCTAGGGATTGTCTTCCAAATCCGAAACCAACAACCTAGAGAGGGTTTTCGTCCTTTGAAGATTTAGGAAAAAACTCTCAGGTTCCAATCCGGTAGCATAATATTATCATTTTCAGCATGACCCAATGAGCTATCCCATGTTTCCTTTTATAGCTTTTTCCCTGATTTTTTTGAAAAAACACTTTTTGCTTTTTGCTGCTTTTTTGGAAAAACGCTTTTTGCTTTTTCTGTGCTTTTTCAAAAGCGTTTTTTGCTTTTTCAAAAAGCACTTTTTCTTTTTTTTTTAAAAAAACAACTTTAAGTTACCAAGTCTAGGCACTGGGCACAAGGGGGGATCAAAATGAACCTTTTTAACTTTATGTCATAAAAATCACCTTTTGAAGACTTAAGTGAATAATATGCCAAAACATCAGAACTCACCAAACTGCAATTACCAAGCCCTACCCAAATTGGAAACCTTGCACTGCACTGTTGCCAAGACCAGTTACCCAAAATAGCACTTACTAAAAATAGAAATTTTCCAAAAATAGTAAGTTTGTTCAAACTTAAAACTGGCCCAAATTGAGATGCCTTGAAACTTACTAAAAATAGTAAGTTCCAAAAATAGACATTGCTAAAAATAGCAATACTGCCCACCAAGGATCTTAGAAAACCCAGAAAAACACTCTGGCAACCAACTGCATATACTCCCTAAAAACGCTGGCAAGAATCCTCCAAGAATCTTGGAATCACCTGAACTCCTCTGTTTAGCCTATGGGACTTCAAAAATAGGCTAACAGTCACTGATACGCTTAGGACTAAAAAGGGGACATTACAAATTAGTGACTAGATGAGAGTGATATCACTCCCAATATCTACCTGAGATACTCAAAAGTCTCTTTAGGAAGTGGCTTCATGAAAATATCTGCAATCTGTTCTTGTGTCGCAATGCACTCCAACTTGACTTGCTGTTTTGCTACCTGTTCTCTTAAGAAATGATACTTGTTAGGAATATGCTTTGTCCTAGAGTGCATAACTGGATTTTTTGAAATATTGATTGCACTAGTGTTATTACAAAGTATTGAAATTGGATGATCATATTCTACCTTAATGTCTTTCAATGTTTGCTTCATCCAAAGAACTTGTGTGCAACATGATGTTGTTGCTATGTATTCTGCCTCATCTATTGATAAAGGAATTGAAGGGTGTTTCTTGCTTAACCAAGACACTAGACTATTGCCAAGGAAGAATGCTCCTCCACTTGTACTTTTCTTGTCATCAACACTTCCTGCCCAATCTGCATTTGTATATGTTGCTAGAGTGAAATCTTCGCCTCTTGGATACCATAAACCAAAGTCCAAATTGCCCTTTAGATATTTTGTAATGTCCCCTTCTAGCTAGACATTGTGTTATCAACATGATTAGCCTATCAGCGACCCTCGTAGGCTAATAGGGCATGATTAGAGGGTCTTCTCGGCAGTTACTCAGATGGCAGTTGGCTTCTTGGGGAAGTTTCGACATATTTGGAGGTTTTCTAATGATTTAATAGAATGTTTCTATTTTTAGAAACCTCATGTTATAAAATGATGTTATATTTGTACTTTATGATTATAATTTATTATTTTATTATAAAGTGCAAATATAATATAATAAAAGGGAAATAATAATTAAATCTTATGATGTTTCTAGAAGCTTCCCAAATGAAGGAAAGAAAAAGTATAAAATAGGGTGTGGGCTGCCATTGTAAGCATCCAGTTATTTGCATATGATATTGTCATCCATTGTGGAGCTTGAGTTTCTGCAGCAAGGGTCTTTGGGAATGATCATTCCCATTGATAGCATAACTGAGGGAGTGAAATATCTCTTGAAGGGTTGCATTTTTGGAGGTGATACATCAGTCATCTCAATTGGGGCAAAATTGGTGGCCATTGGCCAATTTTGAGAAATAGTTTTGGAGTTTTTGTGGAGATTTTTGCATTGGAGATTATAGCTTTCATTTGGTGTTTTGGTTCTCCATCATTGGCAACGATTCTCCTTCATCACCTTGGTTTGAAGAAGCAGATTATATTGGTGAAGAAATCTGATAATAAAAATCAGATATTTTCAGTCAACTTTTGGACGCCATTGGAGGGACAAATTTGATGGTGGAGCCTTGTTTTTGCATCGAATCCTCTTGAGACTTGGTGCGCCCTCATCCTAGGAGCATGGCAATGATTTGTGGAGATTGAAGCAGTTGGTATTCATTGCATATTATTTTATTTTCAATATCAGATCAGAACAGGGGCGATTTTGGGAAAAGCTGGTTTGCCACACATTTCTTCAGCCATTCGATTGGGAGTTGTTTGATATGTCACCCAGCTTCAAGGGCGCCACTTTACATCCAGGTTCCTTGATTTATTTCTGTCATTACATTGCATATTGAATATCAGCCATAGTTGCATATTGATCTTCAGACATAGCTATTGTAAGAGCCAAGAGTCTTGGCCTTTTTGGATAAATATTGTAATGTTCATACATTAGCAAGCAAGGAGAAATAAGAGGTTGATTAAATCATTGTTCCTAGCAAGCATTCAATCTATATATCATTTAGTTTGAGATGTATGCCAACTGTTTGATATAATGTCAAATGGCTGTAGGTGATTAGTATGCTTAGCAAATTCATCCTTATGCATTGAAAAGAACAAAAAGAAGTCATTCTTGCATCTAGAATAGAGTGTTAGCTTTCTTGCATTGATTTATAAGCATTTGAAGCATTCCATTATCATAATTCACAAGAACCATCAGTCTGAAACACAAACCCAGCAAGTAAGCATTTTGCATTCAAAGTGTTTGACAAAATTACAAGGCTGCAATTTGAAGAGTTTAAGGTCAGTTTGAGCAAGGCTCATTACATATTTAAATATTCTATTGACTATTTGTACATGAGTTTCTTTTGGTGTTGCTTGAAAACGTGCTACCATGCCTACTGCTTGCATAATGTCTAGCCTTGATGCTGTTACATATAGTAATTGACCTATAAAGTGTTTGATTTTCTTCAAGAGATTCATCATCTTTGCTTAATTTACACCCTGTGACCATGGGTGTGTTAACTAGTGCACAATCTTCCATTCAAAACTTTTTAATATCTCCTTGATTTTCTAAGTTATCGGGTCCTTTTGTTTTGGCCTCCGTACCTCGCTGGTTTTGGTCTTGGTCTGGGTCCTTTATTGGTTCGGCCTCGGGTACAAAAGGTCCTTCCTTGGAAGGACCCTAGGCGAACTTGGGCCGAACCCAGCAAAACCCAAGGGAACCCAAGGGTTCCCCAAAAAAAAACAAAATAAAGGTAATTTTTTAGAACATTTTTTATGTCAGTTAACAAAAAACGGGTAGGTAATTGGTGCAATAACATGAAATGCCAGCTTTTTGAAGACATTGGGTATGGTTTTCTGTTAAATGTATATGCATATGTATGTATTTATGTATGTATATGTGTATGTATATATGTATATGTATGTATATATGTTACGTGTATGGATATATACATACATAAACGGGTAGGTAATTGGTGTAGTAACAGGAAATGCCAACTTTTTGGAGACACTGGGTATGGTTTGCTGTTAAATGTATATGCATATGTATGTATTTATGTATGTATGTGTATGTATATATGTATATGTATGTATTTATGTATGTATATATGTTATATGTGTATGTATACATACATACATACATACATATATATATATATATTCCCGTACTTGTAACCAAGGAAAAAAAATTGCCGTATCGCCATACCCATATCTGTATCCGTACCCGAACCGTTAACTTAGCTTGATTTACTTGGTTTGTGAGAGAAATATACCTTTATTAGATTGGGAAATTTATAAACCAAGAAATAATGACAACTCACCGAGCATAGACATCTCAAATTATTTTTGCATATCCTTTGTTTGCAAACTCTTGGCACATTTTGTTACTATTGCCTCCAAAAATGATGTCATCTACATAAACCACAACAATTAGTTGATTCTCACCTTCAGTCTTGATATAGAGATTACTATCAACAATTCCTCTTTTGAAGCCTTGTTGTTGTAGATATTTGTCAAGTCTTGAATACAAGCTCTAGGGGCTTGCTTTAGCCCATAGAGTGCTTTCTTCAGTCTACACACATAATCCTCATTTTTTGATAATAGAAACCCTTCCGACTTCTCAATGTATACTTCCTCTTCTAAATTGCCATTGAGAAAGGTTGACTTAATATTCATTTGATAGACTTTAAAGTTCTTGAAACAAGCAAATGGAAAAAGAATTCTAATAGCTTCTAATCTTGCAATAGGAGCAAAGGTTTCTTCAAAATCGATACCTTCAACTTGAGCATAACCCTTACAAACTAACCTTGCTTTGTTTCTTACCACTTGACCATCTTCATTCAGCTTATTCCGAAAGGCCCATTGATACCAATCACATTCTTATCATTTGGTCTTGGAACAAGTTCCCATGTCTCATTCTTCTCAATTTGATTTAGCTCTTCTTCCATAGCATCAATCCAATGATTGTCTTCTCTAGCTTCTGCAAAGTCCTTAGGCTTTATTCTAGTCTGTATTCCAATATCTTTATCGCCAAGAATTAGATTTTCTGAATGATTCTTTTGGACAAATTTAGATGGTGTCTTTGTATCTTTTCATCCTATTTGTTCTTTTTATCTTCTTCTTCTTCCTTGTATCTTGAGTTCTCTAGGTGATCATTTTCTTGTACTTTCTCCTTTTGATGTCTTGCTTCATCCACTTTTACATTAGCACTTTCTACAATCTTTTGCAATCTTTTATTGTAACATCTATAAGCCTTGCTTCTTGAGGAATAACCAAGGAAGATGTCTTCATCAGATTTGGAGTCAAATTTTCCCAAATCCTCATCATCTCTTCTTATGTAGCACTTACCCCTGAAGACTTTGAAGTATTTAACTGTTGTTGGTCAACTCTTCCATAATTCATAAGGTGTCTTGCTATTGTTGACTTCGATTTGCCCTCTTTTCAGAATGTAGACTGCTGTATTAACTGCTTCTCTCCAAAACTTGTCTAGTAGCTTAGATTAATTCAACATTGTTCTAGCCATCTCTTGTACAATTCTATTCTTCCTTTCTACAACTCCATTTTGTTGTGGAGTCCTTGCAATTGAGAAATGTCTCTTTATTCCATGATGCTCATAGAATTCTTCAAGTTCATTTGAGGTAAATTCACCTCCTTGATCTAATCTCAAGCATTTGATTTTCAAATCAGTTTCATTTTCAACCAAGGCTTTAAAAGCTAATGCTTCAGATTTTTCTTGTAGGGAAGTGACCCATGTCATTCTAGAGTAATCATCAATAAGTAACATAAAGTAACTTTCACCTTGCAAATTTTGTGTTCTTGTAGGCCCACAAAGATCTATATGGACAAGTTCCAATGGCTTTGTTGTTGAATACTCTTTTGACTTGAAGCTTGCTCTTATCTGTTTTCCATACTGACATTGCTTGCAAAAAGTGTTTGAAGGTTTAGCAATCTTTGACATATCTCTTACGGCTTGTTTGGTGCTGATTTTTACTAGATTATCAAAGTTCATTTGGCCCATTCTTCTATGCCATAACCAACTTTCATCTGTTTGTCCCATATAGCATTTTCCTCCCTTGATCTCATTGAGGATGTATAGGTTGTTTGCTGTTCTATTTGCGTCAGCAACTATTTTTCTTGTACTTGCCTTCCTTATCTCACAACCTTGAGCATGAAATGCAAGGGTGTGTCCTTGATCACACATTTGACTAACACTAAGAAGATTATGCTTCAAACCTTCAACATACAAGACATTTTTTGTTTTTTCTTTCCATTGTCAAGACTAAGAGTACCTTTTCCTGTTATCCTTGCTATAGCATTGTCTCCAAATTTTACTGTACCTCCGTTTATTTCATTCGAAGTGAGAAACTTGCTCTTGTCCCCTGTCATATGCTTGAGCATCCACTATCAATGTACCATTGATTCTCTTCATTTTGAGCATGCAAAGTTGTTTGCACAAGCATAGATTCTCGTTCTATTTTTCTTGCTCTTGCTTCCTCTAACAAAATTTTGTAGATTCTTCCTTTTGCTTGCCAAGGGTATCCATCTTATTTTGTGTAGGAGTTTCCACAAAACCACTTGTACAAAAGCGTGCTATATCATGCATTGTCTAGGAGTTTCCCTTGATTGTGCATTGTTGGGAGAAAGTGGATGTTCTAGATTGGATTTAGGGGGAGCATTGGGCATATCCTCTTGAGAGTTGTTAAACTGATTTTTGTCTTTTGAGCAATCCTCCATTTTATGACCATATCTAGAGTATCCTTCCTTCAATCGAAGCTCAATGGTAGATGGAGGGGAAGTGGCAAGATTTATGATTATACAAGTTCACACAAATTCTAGTATCATCAACTTCTATTATTTTCATCCACTGTTATGAAGGATCCAAGAGAATTTCCAATTTTTGAAAGGATATATTGTTCCCAATACTCTAATGGAAGATTGTACAAGCGAATCTGCATTGGAGTATGAGAGATGGTATTATTGAGAGGATTGAAGTTGGATTCCTAATCTCGTAGGTAAAAATTGATTCCGTCCATAACCTAGGGTTCGCCCTTAAGAATTTATTTTTTCTTCTATAGAGGCTCACGTTCAATTAAGAAAAAGCCTTTAGGCACTATCTAAGATTTGTCGTTGTCCCCCAATTGTCCTTGTTCCATTTTTGGATGCATTTCTTCATTGGCCATTGGTTTGCCCATTTCACAAAAAAGGCTTTTTCCTTATGACATTATCAAGCCGATTCCAATTCTAGACTCCTGAGATCTATCACACTTCTTTTGCTTTGTTTCCATTCTGCCATCAATCCAATTGGAATTTTGTTCGCTTTCACTGCCACCTAGTTTTTTGATACAAGCGTCCACATCTTTTTCATTTGTGGGTTTTCCCTCTCTTTTGCCCTTGGCACCCAATCCTATCAAATTTTTTTGCAGAATAACTGTGCCCAAGTCTCTAATCCTAAAAGATAGAATTTGGTTGCCTTTTTGAATGAGATCTAATCTTTGCTCTTGATGTCAGATTATCTTTAAATGTAGATTTGTTGTTTCTTGATTGGAATCAGTACTCATGTTGTTTCCTATCCTATCTCCTACGAAATAGGAGATGTTTTGATTCCTATAACCTTGTTAGTGATTATATTTCCTTCGATTGTCTATTCTATGTGAATCCCAACTATTATGGCATTCCCCTATCTTTTTTTCCTTTGCTTCCCTTGTCTTCTTTGCTTGTATTCACTCTTCTATTTTATTGGACTTGGGTGATATTCCCTTTCAGAGAGTCCTTGTAGGAAGACTTTGAATCTAGAATACATGTGATATGCAGTGAAGTTTTAGGTGTTGCAGTACAGCATTTGTGGTGACTAAAATATGGTGATGCTGTAGCAATGAGTCGTGATGCAACATACATGGCTTGTCTACATGTGGTGCTGGTGTGATAGCAACTGCAAGCCATTTGGAAGAAGAATACATAACTGCATATGAGTTTAGTATTTGTTGGAAGCATGAAGAGTGATGCAAGAGCAATTGCAGTAGAACTGGGGTTCATGTGACACAATCTGAGAATAGTTTAATGTTTTGGAAGATGGCACAAGGTATGACAAGCAATCAGAAGCAATGTTATGTTGTGTGAGCTACTACAAGAAAGGCACTGGTAGTGGTGGCTATATCAAAAATATGTATGTATACCAATAGTGTTGGTTTGTAACTATTGATTCATAATGTGTAGCTGTGGTGGAGTGTACAAAGTGATTATTCATGTGGAGACATCATTCTTGGTCATTTATGTGGTATGTTGACATCACATGTGGTCAGATTATAGTTGCACGACTCTTGTTATTCTTCAAATTGGTTGGACAGTTAGACAGATGGTATTCCCATGAACACATTTATATATATTACCTCGTGTGAATGCACCAGGTTTGGAATGTTAGAAGGTTGAATAGATAGTACAAACATTGTTTGAATGTTGCCTGGTGTAATTAGAGCAAATGCAGAAGTATGTTGTACATTGAGACTCAATAAAAATTCCAAAGACGTTGTATTGAATCCTTTTTTGATTTTGAATAGCTGAATGTCTTTCGGTAGTGGGTTTTTCTTTGGAAGGGTTGCCCATATAAATCTTTGAGTCTTGTGTGTAATCTTGTGGATGGATACTGTTCCATTTACTTTCATATATGCTGTTAGATAGATTTTGTTATTGCTGTTGACTATTATCTGAATGCTTTTTCTTAAGTTTCTTCATCCCAGTATATTGGTCTTCTGCAATAGGGGTTAAAATCCCCAACACTGTTTGGTTCCTCTCCATTCATTAATGTGGATTCATTTGTTATTACTATAGTTAAAAGATTGTTAATGAGTTGTTCTAGAACTCAAGAATTTATATTTATAATATGCAGTGATATCAAAATAGATGTAATTAAACAATATAAATTTCAGCATGTAGGAATTCTGAAGCAAATAATTAACAAAGTAATTTAAATAATGCATCCAGAGAATTCAATAAGGTTTACTCTAGAATTATATATATAGATTGAATTTCCAATATTTTCAGTAATAAAAGATAAAACACTAATCTGAGTCCAATTAACAGAACGAATTTTCTCACCTAGAGAAGATCTTAGTGGTTTTGGCCCTTTTAGCTATGGCACACTCAAGGAATAGTTCTATGCACAACACACATGTAATTCATGCATATCAGAGCAAACACTCAACTTAAAGCTTTGGCTAAGACAATCTTAGGTGTACCTTGTACCTTGAGTTGAAACACCCTAAATGCCCATTCTCCTATGCATATAGCCCAACAAAACACCTTTCTCGAGTGATCTCTATGCCATTTCCAAGCCTCTCATAAATGATTTATATAGTATTTCAAAAGGTGGTTTTCAAAACATCAACCCTTTCATATCTTAATGAATTTAATCAATTTTTTTGCCTTGTTTATCTCTAGGGATTATTATTTCTTGATAATCAGTTGTTTCTAAAACCTTTCCTAAAGGTAATTAGATAGAAATTACATAATTTCCTTTTCTATCCCGTCTAAACTTAAAGGTTTTTACATATTTTTAATTTTATTTTCCTTTTAACCAGAAGGTCAAATCAAAATAACTATTATCCCCTTTTAGTTCCAAAGGGTCATTTACATCGGAAAAAAACATTTTTTTTCACTTTGGAGAAAAAGTCCCATAACAACTACAATTCGTCTTATTGGCAATCTAGAAACTTGACTCAAAAATGTTCTTAGCTCTTTTGCAATGCTCAAATAGTTGGCCAATAGGAACAAATGATTTGTAGCAAACTACAATTCACCTTATTGGTAACTTGGTGACAACCACACCAATAATCTGACATGTTAGTGCTAGGTTTGGCACTGTAAACAAACTTAATACAAATTATAGAGCACTCTTCTGACAGCAGCAGCAGCAGCAATGGACGACTCTATTTATGCATAAATGTATAACTAGGTCATAGGACTTACCATTTAGTGTACACCTAGGTTAAATAGGGGTAAGTATGCCTTGAGTACTCTTAGCCTATGCCCTTTATCCTTCCCCATCTACTTGATTGTGCGCGTGCCAAGTACCTTGGAGCTAGGTAGGATAGGTTATTTGGAAGGCCCTAGTCTTCCTTATACCCTAGTTTAGTAGCCTAAGGCCTTCTCAAAATTCCCTCTTACTAGCACAATCTTTCTAATTCATTGGATTGATCACTTACTCTTGGTGGTTTTCCTGTGGAATCTGTTAATCTGCAACCTGGTAGTGCCTTGGCAGTAACTCAGCAACTGATGTCTACCTCACAGAGTCATGAATTGTCAAGCTTAGGTTTGTGAGAACACTTAGGATACATTCCTAATGGTCTTGAATAGTTTGCTATACAAATCATCTGATCTGATAAAGCTTTGTTTAATAAATTTTCATGATTACCGATGCTTCTCATTGAATAGGTCTACCTTTATCTAGACTACTGAAAGAAAATATTGTAACTCTAGTTTGACAAGGTACAAAGTTGATCCTGGGTTCTCTATAGACAAAACATAACAAATAGTCTTAACAGTTTTTGTTTGAGGGACGAAACCACACAGAAGATGACATTTTTTTATTGCATCTGCAGTGTATATAATTGTTGGATTTAAGTGGGCCCCAAGATTTCTTTTCTTATTTAGGGATCAAATATTCCCTTAGAGTTGGACTTCAAACCTGATTAAATTGTGCCTGAGATTAATATCACATGGGGAGACCATATTAGAAGACCTTGGCATCCAAATAACCTTTGCTTCTATTACCCAATAGAGCCAACATAGGAACTTACATTGATTAAATTCCCAATTGGGTTGAACATCTTTGTCGCACTATGTTTCTATAAAGGGACTTTTGTTGCCAATATAAGCATTGAACTTGATAGAGCCCAATTGGATAAATTTATTGCATTCAATAGACAAGGTGGGCCCTAGAATCTTTGTTTATCCATTGGATTCCAAACTTGATTAAATAATAACTAAGGAAAATGGTTATGTCTAGATTTATATCACATGAATTGGTTGTATTGGAAGGACTTTTGCATCCAATAAGGATGTAGAGTTGATATTGGATTTCATTATAGTTAAAATTGTTGTCAAGTTTGGGCACTGCTCACAATTAATTTGGCTTCCAGATTTGTTTTAGTTGTTGATAAAATGTAACCTTGTGATTAACTAGGTTTGTTTATTGCTGAGTGCCTTTGGATTAGATTGTGTCAGTATTTTTGCATCAACGTTTTGGATCACACTCCATGATCCAACATTAGGATAGTAGAGAGCATAAGGAGTAAAATGAAAATTTACAGACCAAGAATTGTTTAGTTGGATTTTAGTTGTGTAATGGAAATTTCTTGGGGCTCTTTGGGAAATCTTAGATAAATTGATAGTGGTCATTGGTGAAGTCAATGCCTCAAAAACTTTATAGGAATCCTAATACTTTTGACTATCTTAATATTACAACTCTACCTCTACAACCATAAATGAGAAACTAGGAGGAAAGGAAATAGTTGAAGCTTGTCCAAAATGAATGATACGTATAGATTTTCTCAACTAGTTTCTATTGTGTGGGAAGATTCTATTGTTACCTCCAAAATATTTTGGAGCTTGTAGGCTAGTTTGATTAAGTGGCAAAAGCAAAAGAAGGTTAAATTGTTTTAATTATAATAGGGAATTGAATTAGTGAGAGTTGTGTTAGGAATTTTGGGAACAACAAATTAATGTATCAAACAAAAATTGGTCAATCAATTTTGGATGATTTATTTGGTCTATTAATGGTGGGCATTACATGTATTAGGAGATAGCCATGGAAAAACCAACAAATGATGAAGGCTTAGTAGAAGAGAAGCCAATTGCATAGAGTGAGGGGCTAAAACAAATAGAGTAAACACTAGATCTGCCCATGGCCGAAGTAGAGGGGGCATAACCCCACCACAATTGAATAGAGTAACGAAGGCCAACAAGAGGTAGCCCAAAAACCTCAACATGAATTTGAATGACCATTTGTGTAACAATTTGGTATGCTGAAGATACCACAAGAATGGGCGATGATTAGAACAAGTGGAACTTGAGGGTAACACACCTCATGAGGAGATGAAGATGGAGGTATAACATGAAGAAGAAGCTCCCATGCATGGACTAGATGTGAAGTAACCAAGCCATAATCTTGAGGAAATGGTAGGGGAGTTGGAAGAACAAAGGCTTGAGGAGATGCTGCATGTTCCAATCCACGTGCAAACTAGTAATGCTTTTGGACAAACGATAACTCAATTTTTTGAATTGATGGAAATTGACACAAGAAACGTCAAGTTCAAATTTCCTTGGTGCTAATTGACTTAATCCATTGAGGATACTATGGCTACCTGCCAACCCACACTTCTTTTAGAGACTGAGGAAACAATAGCCTCAGTTAATATGGCCATGGAGCAACTTGACAAAATTGGGAGAGGGCAAGGAAACTTAGTGCTCTAAATATATAGGTCGGAGTGCTAACTACCAAATGAGCAAAGGTGTGAGAAAGCCAAGTTCACAATAAGTAGCACAATTACCCAAGCACATGAGCTAGAGAATGAGTCTAGTGACATCATTGATATGATCATATGGCTTAGACCTAGACTTGGCCTAAATTTGACCTTGTTGTTGGAGAGCCCATCAATTTTATCCATTCTACCATCTGTGGCATCTTTGAGTGCAAAGCCATTCCATTGAAATAGGAGTTATTCACACTCATGTTCAAAGAAGTACAAGCTAGAAGGAGCAAGATGCATCAATGATGGATGAAGCAATTGGGAACTTTGCAATAGAATAAGTCTTTGACAAGCACAACACATTTATGTTTTGTTGTGAAAGATGAGACAATTCAATGAAAGATAATGCAACGTGCAAGCAATCACTTGAAGAGAAGGAATCCAAGTCTAGGTTTTAGAAGCAGTGCAAGATTGAAGAAGAATTGTTCAATATTCTGTAGATGGAGGTCTCTAAACTTAAGGACTTGGCCCATCAACTTGGATCATGATGTATATTTCAACATAGATGAAGATCTCTAGACTAGAGTACTTGGCTTGTGAACTTGAATCATGACAAATGGTACATGTTTGCACCACAAACTAGCTCCAACAAGCTCTAGATGACATATTAGAATGGGAAGTAGCCATCTAGAAGGTAGAAATGCAGATGGTTGAATTCTTTGACCTTAACACTTGGAGAAAGATTTTGTAGCACACTTATTGATCTAGGCACTAGAGATCTTGAACCTTGTTAGCAATCCTTGACACACAACAAAAGAGTTTAACTTGTTGATTACAAACAAGCAAACGAGTTCGAGAGATGTTGCTTGAGAAACAAGCAAGGATAAGTTTAGCACATGGATGATGTGATAGTCTTGGTTGGGGGCAAGGACAAGAGAATAAATGATGGTCAAGTATGCTGAAGATAATTTGCATAGTCCACATAAACCAATCCCCACCACATGATTAGAAGGCATGTTGTCTATAAAGAACAATGATGATTATGATTAGTAAAGGAGAGGAGATGATTAGAAGAGCTAGTAGTAAGTAGTATATACATAGATGATAGATGTAGAGAAATGCTTAAGTATGTTTTGTGCAAGAGTGCCTTGTGCGCAAAACCTTGTAATAGTCTAGACTTATGAATGAATGTTGAGTTTTGATGTAAACGGTTGTCCATGAATAATACAATGAAGTCCTTTGTTCAAATTTGTGTTGCCAATAAATGTGAATTAGAGAATATTTTACTAATTCTTCGGGATGGCTAATACCAACATTTATATGCAAACAATTGTGCCACAACTAACTTGCGTGACACCTTGATCCTTGCACCCATTTAAGTGAACAATTGATGGGGGATCTTAGGGAGCTCCTACACCTCAGATGAGCTCTTGGGTCTTTCTACTCTTGAGTGATGGACAATGCGGTAACTATTGTGCTGTGTTGGGTGGTTGTTAGTCTATGTAGAACCATGAGATCATGAGCAATGGTGGCACCCAACAATTAATGCATGTAGACTAACAACTATAGGGTCAACTAGCCTATACAAACCACCTTGCGCAATTATTAGAAAATCCATTTTGTCCTACTTGATGTCAGTCACAATACACTTTTCACAAAAAGTCACAAGAAGGTTAGGATTTTCTTGCAATGTTAGGATTTTCTTGTAATTTATGTGATAGACAATACATTTTTGTTCATATTTGGAACAAACCTAAGATCCTTGACTATGAATTTTAATGCATCATTGATAACAATTTGAATATTGAGAACAATCTGAATATCCCCTATCACTTTGATTGCATGTGTTCTACCATCATCCAAAGAAATAGAATTTGTAGAACTAGAATCAGCAGGGAATTTGACATACTAGTTTCTACACCATTCTTTTTTGATAATCCCTAGGGTTGTAGGGATGCATCTTTGAGACTAGAATCAGCAGGGAATGTGTTCAAGCACAGGAGACGTTCCATCCATTTCCATGTCTCCTTCAAAAAACCTTAAAACACAAGCAACAATTTGAAAGTGGCAAAAGTTCAATGTTTGCAAGAGGTAGAATGTTTCATAGTATGTACAGCTGAATTGCAGAAATATAGCCGCTGAAGGATTTGAGGTTGAATGACCGTTTATGGTCCAATACATAATTTTTTCTGCATTTCTGAGTTTCCTCGTGTTTAAACTGTTTACCATAATTTTTTCTGCTATGTTTGTATGTCTCCCAAGAATCCCTCAATAGCTTGTTGTATATGCATTAGGTTTGGCTTTTACATTTATGCATTCCTTTTCCCCGTGAAATGGAAAGAAAACATTATACATATTAAAAACTAAGACTTTGTCGTTTCAAAACTTTAGAATGTCATTTCAAAACATTATAAAAATTATATAGGACAATGTAGGCAATTTAGTGAATCCCGTTTTATAGAATTGCCTTAAGTCATTCAAGCTTCCAATATTTCAATATTTATTATTTATAATTATTTAATGGATATTTCACATTTTTTAGTTTTTAATTTAGCAAATAATATCTATACATATATATTATTATTTTGATGTCTCCAAGCACCTTGTCTCCTATTTAAAAAAACATGATGTATTGGCACCTATCTCTTGTACTAGTACTAGTATTAGTACCAGTACCATTCTCCTTAGAACTATTATAATCCCAAACTTATGACAATAATACCACTTGACTTTGTGTTTAGACTATTAATAAGAGGTTGAAGTTATTTTCGTTTTGCCCTTATACTATGCAGTAAATGCCCTTTTAGATTGTCTAGAACTAGACTAAGCCATTTGCATTTGTTTCTGTTCTTTTTGCAACAAATATGAATTGACTTTTTCAAAGGGGAGAGTCTAATTCTTTGCCAATTAAGGCAAAGCCTCCACATAAGTTTAGATGATTGTGGCAAACTATTGATGGCTAGAGCACCCAGTTTCTTGACAATAAAGAGTTGATCACTCAGGTCTTTCATCCCAATGATGCTCTTATGGTAACTCAGCTTTGCCCAACTTTGTGGAAAACAACAATTTTTCGAATACAAAACTCTACTTTTTACAAAAGTTTGATGCTTGTTTTTGAGACTTTCTCACAAATCACCAGAAGAAGTGGCACTCTGAACATAAAAACTCAAGTCATCAGAATTAGACAATTTTAACAACAATGAGGCTTCTTTATGAATAGTTGTCAAAATTTGCAAGATTTGAAGTTGTTCGCCTTTCTGTTTTGAGGATTATTCTATTACAATTACTATGCTCAATAATCATGAGTTTTTGGGACACCAGACATCAAATTTTTGGCATATCCAATTTTGGGCTTCAGGCAGAAGAAGGTTTTAAATATTGGCCACGAGTATGCAGCCTACGGTTTACAGGAAAACTTTTATTCTTTAGATCTTGATAAAAAATTGCAGACTAATTACAAACTTTTGCTCAATAACAGCAGAATATTAGACTGATTTTCTTAGATTTATACACATTAAAGACCTAGAAATTATAACTCTGACATGCTGTTATGTGTCATTTCCGTACAGCCTGATGTGCACTGTCTGTAAGTCTGATGTATGCCGATTTCTGATTTCTGCCTGTTGACTGCACAACAATTATTTCTTCCTTTGAACTGACCTTCAGTCAGCCCTCTTTTGACAGCAATTTGACAGTTTTGCCAGCAATTTACCCTTCCTTCAGCCAGCCTTAAAACAGATCCTTTGACAGCAATTTGATAGTTCCTGATTGACAGCAGTCAGCAATTTGACAAATCCCTTTGGATAGCACCTTTCATAGCAACGGCGTTTTGATCCCAGCAGATTTGATGCTGATTTCTTCTTTCTCCCTCAGATTGGTTTAGCATACTCTCAAGGTCCTAGGATTTCCTCATTTTGAATCAGCATACTCTTCCCATGGCTATAAGAACACTGAACGGATTCCAAGCTGACCTTTTTTTTTTGTAATTTCACCAAATTCAATGTCTGAGTATTTCAGCAAACAATTGTAATGCATGTGATTATGAGATATTTTCTCAGTAAACACTTGCAGGGTTTGTCAAGGTTAACATAACAGTTTTCTCTTCATACATATATCTTGCCATTCAAAATTTCAAAGAGATATTACGTCAAACATGTTGCAAACGTTCAGCTGGACTGAATAGATATGAAATTTTAACATCACAGTCTGCTATATAATATTCAATTGATAGATTGAGACTTATACAATGATCTGACCTCAATTCATTAGCAGTTGTTGATCTGTATTCTGCCCGCTGGTTAAGTTATCTTCAGTAGCTGAATATAAAATAATTAAAAACACAGAGAATGATTACCAAGATATTCAAATATTAAATTAAGTCTCCTTAAATAAGAGTTACAAAAGATCTATCCATAAAGGATAAGATCGACAACTAATAAAACAAAAGATTTATCCATAAAGGATAAGATTGACAACTAATAAAGCAAAGGATAAAAACTTAACTGAAAGAATAAAACAATATTCCTAAAGTCTATCCTGATGATTTAATTGACCATTATAAACTAAATATTGCAATATTATTTTAACCCTCCCTTAGTGGTCAATTTATTAACTATACTAAGCTAAACCCAAAAACTGAAATGATTTGCTGGTCAAAAAGTGTAGAAGACTGACTCCTTAGAATGTTTTGTGACATGAGCCTTTGGTGAAGACCCTCCCTAGTTGGATTGCTGATCAACCAACCTCTTTTTGTGGAACCTCTTCATGTGACCAAGTTTACCACAATAATGACATGTGATAGGCTGTAGATACCTGAAATTGTCTTCATTTTGTCCTTGACCTTTCTTCTGAGGCCACTTGCCTTTGTCCTTGTCCTTGGTTGCAAAGGCTTGTTCTACACTCAGTGAATCACTGCTGCTACCAAATTGCTTCTTCCATCTGTCCTGCTGCAAGAGTTTGTTGTACAAATCATCGAAGTTGAGGTCAATAGTTGTAGAAGTGATATTGAGTGTCTCAATAAAATTTTCATATGTTCGTGGTAAGCTTTTCAGCATTATGATGAACATATCTTCTTCCATCTTGCGACCAATGGCTTCCAATTGATCGCGAATGTCTTTGATCTTCATCAAATAATCTTGCAAAGACATCTTCTCGTCCATCATGATCAAGAACAACATATTTTTAAGGAAGAAGGCTCTACTTTTGTTGGAGTTGTTGATTGAACCCCATGGCTCCCAGATATCACTTGCAAACAATTATCCTATCACAAAAGAGATCAAAAGCAAGATTGTGCTCAACAACCTGAGAATTCTATTGATATGGAAAACCTAAATGAATGATTATAATGAATGATCAATCCTTATGAAAAGGAGATAGAAACCCTAGATCATAAACCCTAGGTGAGGATTATATTAGCTTGTGACAAGTGTCACCATCCTATTCAATGAGACAAGAGATGCTATAATTAGCCAATCTAATAATAAAAAGAAGAATTCCTAAGTTTAGCTTAAGTCATTAATTAATTAGCTGATTAACCTATTACTCTAACAACCTTTATCTGACGTCTCGTGCAAATCTCGCAAGTGTTTTCAAATCCCCGTAGAAGACTTTCCTGAAGGAATCTCCAGAAGCATTTTATCTATGACAAATAACTTAATGAGCATAATTGCTTCATGATTACACTCATTGTACTTGTCCTAATCTTTACCTACAACTGTTGGCCAGGTATCTATACCAAGGACAATCCGATCAAGGCACCTATACTAAAAAATAGTGAGCATCCTCTATTTCTAGGTATTGTAATTTTTTCTAGTGAACTTCTAGCTGCCTTCCAACATGATGTTGGTCAATGAAGCCATCCCTCCCATACTCCAAAAACAAGAAAAATGAGAAACTGAAGAAGATTTCAAATTTTTTTTAGGAAAAAAAATTACCAAAACCCCAACAACCAGGTACAATCCTCGATTTTATCAAAAAATGGGAAAAAGTCTGCAATAAAAATTACTGAAAAATTGTAGAAAAAATTGAATACCTACGTTTTTTTGAAAAAAATGTCAAAAAAGCACCATGACTTTTTGGAAAAAAATTGTCAAAACCCTAGGCTCTGCTAAAGGCCCACGAAACCACATAAAAATTTAGGAAATTTTTTCAAAACTCTAACAGCGAACAACACCCACGATTTTTGTAAAAAAATTGTTAAAAAAACCTGCAATAAGATTCTGGAAAATATGTGAAAGAAGGCTGAAAACCTACAAATTTGTATCTTTAAAAAATAACCACAAATTTGTTTATAAAATTTTTCCAAAAAGATGCAGAAAATCCCATGATTTTATTAAAAAACCGTTCAAAACTAGTCAAAAAAACTGCCCATGAATTTATAATTTTTTTTTCAAAACTTTAAGAATAAAAACCTAAACTCTAATACCATAAAATAATCAAAAACACAAAGAATGATTACCAAGATATTTGATATTAAATTAAGGAGCAAAAGTCTCCTTAAATAAGAGATACAAAAGATCTATCCATAAAGGATAAGATCGACAACTAATAAAACAAAAGATCTATCCATAAAGGACAAGATTGACAACTAATAAAGCAAAGGATAGGAACTTAACTGAAAGAATAAAAAATATTCCAAAAGTCTATCCTAATGACTTAATTGACCATTATAAACTAAATATTACAATATTAGTTTAATAGAATACGGGTGTGGCTAGCTTCCAGTCAATTCCCTAACTCATCGCTTGGTTTCCAAATTGTTGCTTCAATCCTTTATTTCTTACACGCCACCCTCAGGAACTCTGCTCAACACCAATTTTTAAATTCTATCACATAGAGTTTAGTGCCCAATAGAGTAAAGACTTGCATCTTGTTCTTATGCTTATGCCAACTCCTTATATCTTCACACTCACCTTCAACTCCCTCGAACTGTCTATAACATGCTGAATACTTGGTGGCGGCTAGAGTTTTATTTATCCAAAATGCATCGAACTTCACTAACTTCAACAAGACAATCATGCCTAGCCATTTAAGGATATGTTGACCAGTTATGAGGAATTTCAAGCCATCAATAAGCAGATAACACTTCAACCTACAGTTTAAACTCATGTCTAGCTATTCCAAACGCCCGTCACAGGGATTTCTATTCCAGCTACTAATCTCCAATTCAGGTCGCCTCACTTCAGCTATCACATCCCACGCCTCGCCTAATAAACTCATGTCCAACATTGACATTCCCTTCCAGACTTAATTTAGTAGCGGCCAACTCTATTGCGGTTGTTTCACTATCTGATATTCATGCTTCATTGGAAATATTTGCTACCAACAATAAATCCCTTAATCACCTAGCATGAATAGATGCCTATTGCCTAGCAATAAAGAAATATATATAGTGGAATAGTCATCCTTGAAAGTTGCTATGCCCAATAAATTGACTATGATTTGCATAAACACTCGTAAAAATATTCAAAACTAACAAATACAAATTGCTCACCAAACCTTGTATATCTGAAGATTTTTTCACCTGAACCAAACTATTAAGCGCAAGCACCCATTCTAGATAAATCGATCAGCCATCAACCAGGAAGGATTTTTCACCATCGTAGTTGATATTCTCCATGAGGGTTTTCATCCTCAGGAAGTTCTTAGAGAAAAAACTTTGCAAACTCTCACAATAATAATTCATGCATACAAGCCCCAATTATTTTGTTTTTTATATTTCCCAAATCCCAACACTACTTTGTGGGAAATAATATAATCTTAATAAAATATTTCCCTTTCCTTTACTTGGGCACTCACTCCAAAGTATTAAAGTCACTTTAATTTTATAAAAAATTATATACTTAAGTATAATAAAGTTGAAACATTATAACTTAAGTATTTATTTTAATAAATCACCTGCTGCGCTAAAGGCCCCTCCAATCACTGAATCCAAAAATTGAGCAACTAAAGAAGATGTGATGCCAATAAATGAAGTCGATGCCCAAAACCGTGACTTTCTAAAAATAGCAATAATCTCCAAGAACTGTGGAGTTCCCTAAACCATTTGATTAGCCTATGAGAACCTGATGAATAGGCCAATACTCAGCAACTGGATAGGCTCATGAGGGGAACACTACAATGGCTTCCTCACTTTGATACGAACTATTGGAAGAACTAATGCATGGAGTTTGAGAGAATTGGATGGCACACACTTCAATGAGAAGTTACTTTATTGGTTGTAACTTACATTGTAAGTTATCTTTAGACATAGCTAATATGATTTTATTAATCATTTACATAAGCAACAAATGCATATCTAAAGAAAGTGTAGTCTAAGATAATATTATATCTAATAGTAAATCTGTGACATGTTATTGGAACTGCTTCTGCAATTTACATGCAACGTCTAGTTTTTAAATATAGAAGAGCCACAATTGTTTTTTAAGAGAACAAATGCTAAACAATATAATAAGCAATATCACTGAACTGAGAACACTGCCTATCGAGATCTTAGTTATAATATGGTTTGTTTTTCTAGATTTTTTTCGGGCGGAGTTGATTTTGTTGGCAAGCCGGATGATAATCTGTTAGGGAACTACATGTATGCTATTGGTGTGAATAATATCATTCAGCATCAATCTCTCATATCCCATTTGTGGCTTTGAAGATGGGAGAACTGAAATTTGTTCTCAGGTCCGTGAGTTTGTTAATGCTGTCCTAATGCATTGTGAGTGAACTAGTAGCTGGTTAGACTGTCAAAGGTTTTAACTTATTTGACCTAACAGGGGCCTTTAATATTATTAATTTAAGTAGAAATGTCAAGTCATACTCAATGATGGATCCATCTGTAATGGAAAGTGCCAGTTAGACATACCTAAACTTTCCATAATACATATGGTTTGGTGGATGCCAAATTCAACCTAATTGACTTGAATTCTTTAACTATCTGTGTTCTTTACTACATTGTTAGTTATTATATACGTGAATTGTGCATAATTCACAGAGTTTAGTGGATGTCAATTTTAACATAATTGACTTAAACCCTCCTTTTAAACTTGGATTGTGATTTCTTTTCTTCAATTTTTGTCAAATTACATCACTTTCTTAAGCTGTAGCGTGTCATATTGTGCATACCTTTCAGAAACCTGCATTACCATGCAAGGTAGATACAGAGTTCGGTGGATGTTGAATTCAACCTAATAGACTTCAATTCTTTACTTAACAAGGATTTTGGTTTCTTTACTATATTGTTAATTATTGTTTTCCTAAATTATGCACAATACATACTGTTTAGTGGATGCCAATTTCAACATATTTGACTTATATTCTTTCCTGAACCTGGATTCTGATTTCCTCAAATTTTTTCAGCGCATTGTACCACACCTACCTTTTAGAATCCTGCATTACAATGTGTGGTAGATTCAAATAATGTTGTTGACTATTATAATCCATCACTCATCTTTGAGCTGTGGCTATTTCCTTGTAGTTGCTTGTCAGTATCTAGTTTTGGCTCACCTTCATGTTTGGTATCAGGAGAAATTAATGAATATTGTGACATATCAAAGATTGTTCTTTCCAGTTTTGGTGGCCGACTTTTATATATGTTTGAGTTAAAATCCATTTATAAATCTGTTGTATGTTGTGGATGGGTACAATTCAATCTTTCAAGTTGATTTTCAATAATGCAGTAAGCTATTTGGATTTTTTGGGATGTTACTTTCTTCTGAAACATGAAAAAGTCATTCATCATGCTCATGATGGTTGGGCATGGCTTTTTTTATTTGTTATGATGCATTTTGTATTAAATTGATTTGATTGATTTTACACAGGGATGCACAGGCACTTTGTCCTCTTTGGCTTGATGGAATACCTCAAGAGAAGGTCAGTAGTTGCGCTATTTAAAAATAAGTGTTACTTAATCACCGCACTATTTTATGCTTATTTTTTGTTTGGGCAGGCTGAATCGGCATTTCTCTCCGGATGAGGTGTTGCAGCTATTGGATCGTTTCTACAATCTTGAAATGCTGGTAGGTATAATATTACATTTTCAGACCATTGTGTATACTGTCATAAAAAATATATTGCTTCTGGTATTTTTAAACATGGTAGAGCTTAAAGATTTCTAGTTTGTTTACAGTGGTTTTTGACTTGGATACTAGTATAATTAGAGGACATTCCTAATGTTTGGTCATTTACTTCAGAAGCCAGATGATGATGAGATAGAGGCATTGGGTCAAGAGGAGGAATTTAGTCTACCTCCTTCTGTTTTCATGATGAAAGATGATTGAGAGGCTGCAACTTGTGGGTGTTGAGCTACAATAAAGACGTAAGTTGAGTAGAAAATAAGTCCATAAATCTGATTAATGCAAACCATCTACTTAGGCAATCCTTTATATGTTATAGACAGCAACCAATTTCTCTCCCTTGACACGTGTGCATGCACAGCTCCTCTGCAAATGAGCACTTAGGTGTTTGTGAACTGCTAGAGTGCATATATTTGTGAGCAAACCCAGTAATTCAGATTTTGCTTTGATTGATCATGGTTGCATGGGTTTTAATGTTGGAGTTTATGAAACTATATCTGTGTTTATCACTGGCTAGGAATTTGTTTAGTCTTTCAGACATTAGCCTAATTTTCCTTTGACTTATGTTCCTGCTTGCAACGATATGAAATACTTGAATGTTTCCTTAAGATAATAAAATATCTCACTTGTTTATTTCATGTTGCAGACAATAAATGCTACTTCTGTCCAGAAGGGAATAACTTTGGTCCATTTCAAGTTGATCACACTTACAATTTAAGATAATTTCAGGACAGATTTTGTGGTCACAAGAATGCTTAACATGTTGCAGCTATTTTCTGCGGAGCTACTTATGTAATTCCAATGAGTCGTTAATAAAGTTCTTGAATTCTATATCGAATGCTGGTGGTGCAATTAGATCTTATAAGATCAAATAAGTTATTTGAAAACCTTTGATAGTTCATAAATGAGAAGTCAATATAAAAGAAAGCCTTACCAAAGCCATACCTGAAAGCAATCAATGCATTTTATAGACAGTTAAAAAATGTAAAATAGCATATAATATAGAATTACAAACATCAATCTAGGATTCTATAGTTAATTGCCTAAGTTTATCAACATAAACGAATATATCTTTACAATATTACAAATTTATGTGTCAAAAAATGAGAGTTACAAAAACACATTGTCCACCACGCAAAGAGCTGAAAAAATAGTCTTTCATTTAAGTCATACAACCATCTTGATAGGTAGAATGCATTTTGTTAGTATGCATAATAACTGCAGAGAAAACTCATTCTCAGAAATCACTTTACAGCGTAAAAGCTTAACCACCACAAGGATTATGTCTTAACTGAGTACAATTGTTGAACCACTAGGTTATGCCTGAAATCTATGGAAATTCTTCCAGTGATGTCTTCATGTTTAACTCCTTGATAAAAATTATATATAGATCAGAACATTGTAGAATTAGTCTCTAAAGGTGTGTCAATGGCAATATTTTAAATAGCATGTTGGAATGTAGCCTCATCTTGAAGTTGATTTCATTACATGGCTTTGAATTAGAGTCCAAGAGTGTTGTACTAGTTGTGTGCAATAGATAGGCTAAGTGCTCAGTTTTATGGGCTAGATTCTCTTTTCAATATTAGTTGAATATTAAGTCTAGAAAAAATCACAGTTTTCACAATATTTACAGTGTCTTTGGTGGTGATTTAATATCCTAACCTGACCTACTGCTTCTAGAAGCCTGAATTGCATAAGATTGGCAATACTACCTGACTATTCGCATGTCTGTTATGCTTAATTTTATTGTCGTACAATATAGTTGACAAGTTCCTTCAAGGTCACCTTAACTACTTTACCTTTGACATATAGTCTCATTGGACCAAGTGGCTTTTAGTTCTGAAAAATGTGGTATAAAATAACAATCCATGAATTCACAAAGCAATTTATTTTGAAGTAATATACCTCACTACCTTTTAGCTGGATTTCTTAGAATCTTGGTATTAGGTAATATATGCATTCTTATATCGTTGTCAACTAAGTAACACATTAACTAAGGAGTGTTGATGCTCAGATATGACTTCTGATTCTTGTATTAAATTTCAAGGTTGTAGAGATTTACTAAAAGACCCTACTGATCTTAGTCATCGCCATATGCAAAAGATGCATAAAAGAAGCAAATAATGTGAGAAGATCAAGGTGCCAAAAATTTTATAGTTCCTTGGGGTTTTTAAACATTTGGCCATTTAGAGAGTGAAGATATAAAAGGGGTGGTTGATAGAATTACCAAATGCTCATATTATGACCCTAATAATTTTCTTTCATTGCTAATACAATAGCAATAGCATTTGTACTAAATGCTCATACCATGATCCTAACATATATCCTTTCATCGTAAGAACAATAGTAATGTGGTTTCAATTTTTTTTTGTACAAATGGTTCCTATTGTCACAAAATCATTGGTAGTGAGTTACATGTTATTATTACCACTTTCTATAAGCTTGGGTTGCTTAAGTTGAATTACATCAACTTTGACTATTATCTTGTTTTATCTATTAGGTACCTTAATCATAGTGTCATAAAAAAGATAGCCACGTGTTTTGGAAGCCCTGAAACTTTAGAACGATAGGGGTATGACCAATATGCATTCCTTGCATCGCTGAAATGAATAGAAGCTTAGGGGAATAATGTTAGCATTAACACAATCTTCCTAATAAGTAAACATGCTAAGCATCATTATATTCAGAGATAAAACAATACATATGGCCATGATGGGTGATTTTAAAGAAGTCAATGGGGGAGCTTATACTAGAGAAGGATATGATGGAGATGAACTTTGGAGTAAGGGTTGTTTTCATTAGTGTATGAAGTTTTAACAAATTAGATGTTAATGGATCACACAACATTGAAAGCTAGTTGATTGCATTGAGGAATTGGAAAATGATACATTGAAAAGGTGCAAATAAGTGGATTAGGATATGTGATTTAATATGAAGTTAGTGTATAAGAGAGAATTTGCACCTCGTGTGCGAATCCCCTTTTTGCCTTTATCCACCTTAGAAAGCCAAGTTCAGAGGCTTAATTCCACCTAAGCCTGCTACTTGCATCCCACTTGGCGCCTGTTTTGAGCGTCGATGGAGGCGTTTCTGTAGGGGACATCCGCGCGGCGCGCGGACTTCCCTGACAGATTCCTGCGGCTAAACCTGCAGAGGCGTTACTCTTCTCATTGGAGGTGAAGTAACGCCCCCTTCAGCCGACCGGCCTGGATATGACCGTTTTTCTCCATTCCTCCTTCAAATTCATCCCTTCAACATGCATTCTAACCTCTTGATTAGATTCACAAGCTTTTTCATTTCATTCTCAAGATCACTTTCACTCACTCCAAGCATTTCAAGCATTCCATTGCAGCCAAAGCAACACTCCATCACTTCGATAGAGCAAGTTTGGGACCACGCCATTGTAGCAGAGGTTCGAGTACTCTCATATTCTCCCCCAAGCAACCTTGAGTGCTCTTGGTGGAGGTGGTAAGCTTCCCTCTCCTCTCTATCACTTGGTTGAGTAGCATAACACTGTTTTGTAGTGCTTATTTGCTCTTTATTACATTATTTCCTTTATCTCATTTCCTTGGCAATTCGTGGAGGTGGAAACACCTAAACGGGGGTTTGACTGAGGCAGACCCCTATATAGCCACCCAACATTCTCCTCTCTTTCTATGTGTAGGAATACGTGCTTCTCGAAGGATCAACTAGCGAATGAATTCCTTGGTGAGATTCTCCTTATTCTCTTCACTCTTGCATATTTGCTTTATAATATTAGAGAGTATTTCATTTTTTTTAATCACATCATTCTGACCCTTTACTTAATCAGCTGGGCTGTTAGCTAGTTTTATTGGTTTGACCTCGTCTTCACTGTTGTCTGGCTATACGAACGCCAACACACTTTTGAGACGCCAACGCGCGGCGCTAATGTCCAAAGACTGCACTTTTGTCCTCAGATATAGAGCTTCCTGAGGCGTAGTGTTAGACCTAAAAATTGGCTCGCCTAGCCCTTTCCTGTGTTTCAAGTTTGTAGAGTAACTGAGAGGCCTTGCGGTCCTCGTTACTCTCGCCTCGCATTTCCAAACATTGCACTTCGCCGAGGTAAGTTAGGGCAACCTCTCGTGTCTTGACCCTTTGTGACCTGGGGTCTTGCATGCGGTGGTCCCCCTCTCTTACATTTTTGGTGAACCTGACATGAACCATTTTGGTTTCGTTCTTGCGATCCTGACAGTTCCTTTCCTCATACTCTAGGAGTGTTGTAGGTGAGAGTGTTGTGAGGTTGTCACCTTACAATCCAGCCTACGACCCCTAGTTGGCGTAATTAGAAGGTTCCAAAGGTATTGCACGACGAAACCTTAATTGGGTCACTGTCTTATCCGTTAATCTTTAGGGGCTCTGTGAAAGTGTTGTCTAGTGTGCGTGATGGCTTCCTTCTTGTACCAACCCATCCCCTCCGCACAACTTGTGGATAGTGGTATCGGTATAACTTTCACTTCACAGGACTTGCTAATCAGCTTTAACAAGGAACCATCTCCTCTTTACATTCCTGCATGGATAAATGGAAACATCGTAGTAGGTGTTCTCGTTGATCCGACATCACAAGTGAACATAATAACAGAGGAGATTATGCTAATAAACTTCTTACACAAGGATGGGTACCATAGTTGCAAGACTTGCCAAAAACTCGGCGAGTTTTCAAAAACTCACGAGTTTTTTTGGGTGGCGAGTTTTCTAGGAAATTGTAGGCTTGGAAAACTCGCCATACATTCTGGAATAACTCATCGTACTTTTGGCAAGTTTTTTCTAGAATGTATGACGATTTTTTTGAAAAAGCCCACTCAACTTTTGGGATGCCCAAGCAGCCACTTAAAAGGAATTTTAACTTGCTTTTTTTCATTCATTCTCTTCTCACACTCAACTAAAAACCTCTCCAAGGCATTGTGCACTCATTTGCAGTGATTTTGCATCCAAAAGACAAGATTTGAAGGGCATTTACATTGAATTTAGAAGGCAAATTGGATTTCCAGGTAGGGTTTCTTGTTTTTCTTATTCTTTCTTTTTAAAAAAAAATTCTTCATTCTTGTTGGTTCTATGTTTAAAAATCATCTGAATGTAGTGTGAAAATGATTTAAATGCATTTAGATTCATCAAAACAAGATTTAGATTCATGAAAACAAGATTTTTTTATGAATTTTTCTAATTTTTTTACATATTTTGCTGATTTTTTCAATTTTTTTAAATTTTCTTTAAACCCTAGTTATTTTTTTTTGTTTTGAATCCTCTTTTTTGTTGAATAACATGCTTACAATCTTAGATTAGCTTAATTTTTTACTAGTTTGAAGTAATTTTCAGATTTTTTACATTTTTTCACATTTTTTTGAAACCCTAGTTATTATTTCTTTTTAAAAATCCAGTTTTTTTGTTATGAAAATGTTTAGAATCTAGTGATAGATTTTTAGTAATTTAAACTTAAAGTAATCTCTTTTGATTTAATCTAATTTAGCTTGTTTTTAAAATTTCTATCAAAAACTAACAAGTTCTTTGACTTTCACTTTGTGTAGGTTAATAATTAATTGATAATGACTTCCGAACCCACTTCTGCCTTAGGCTCTACCCCATTCGTGCTTGTGGGTTTTGTAGGCACACGTCCTTTATGAGCTAGAGATCCTGCCTGGAAGTATGCTTATCTAGGACCCATACCTGACACAGTATATTGCATTCAATGTAAAAAAATATATTTTGGAGGCATCAATTGCCTCAAATACCACCTTGTAGGCATCCCTCAACGTGATGCTAAGGAATGTCCTCATACAATAGAAGAAATAAAAAGACATATGAATGCCATACTTTCAGCTACAGAAGAAAAAAAAAGTGCAAAGAGAGAAGGCAAGAGCAACAATGCAAGCGATCATTGCCTCTTCTCAAGGTGCTCCAATTGAGTTAGATGATGATTATGATGTTACTCAGGAGATAGCGGCTCTCTTCGTAGCCCACATGTGCGAAGGTCAAGGCAACTCGTTAGCACCTCGGCCTCCATCCCTTCATCTTCCTCTAGTAGAGCACCAGGGGTAGGGGCAGTTGCCCTACATGGTTGGATAGTTATTTTGTGCCTAGAAACACACCTGGTGCACAACCTTCCTTAGAGGCGACTGGATGGAAAAGGGAGGCGCATGAGCAAGCAGACATTGCTTGTGCAGATTTTTGGTATTTTAACAATATCCCTTTCAATTTGGCGAGTTCTCCTTATTGACAAAATTTGGTCACCGCATTGACAATTGCAGGAAAAGGCTACAAGGCGCCTTCTCACACAGACTTGAGTGGGAGGTTAGTTTATGTTCTTTAATTTATGTTTTTTAAGTTTAATTTATGATGAATTTAAGCTATTTTTTTGTTTACAAATGAAAATTGTGTACTTAATTTCATTTTGTACTTGTAGGTTGCTTGCTAATGCAATTGAAAGGGCAAGGGCAGCAGTAGAGAAGCAAAAAAAAAATGGAAAAAATATGGCTGCTCTATTCTTTTTAATGGGTGGACAGATGGAAAAAATCGTACCATCATTAATTTCTTGATTGCATGCAAAGAAGAGGTGGTGTTCTTAAAATCAATTGATGCCTCCCATATTGTAAAAAGTGCAGAAAATTTGGCTAAGATGTTGGAGGAAGTTTGCATGGAGGCGGGGATTGCAAATGTTGTGCAAATCATAACTGATAATGCAACAACATATGTGGCAGCAGGAAGACTCCTCCAAGATGGACACCCCTCAATTTCTTGGACACTTTGTGCAACCCATGTCCTTGACCTTCTTTTGGAGGACATAGGAAAACTAGATTGGGTCACACCAATTGTAGAGGATGCACGGAGGATCACTAAATATATCTACAATCACCCTTAGGTTCTTTGCTTGATGAGGGAGCACACCCATGGGAAAGAATTGGTGAGGCTAGGTGTCACAAGGTTTGCAACAATTTTCTTAACGTTGCAAAGCATTCTTAGTTCTTTGAAAACTTTAAAACAAATGTTTGTGAGTCAACCATGGATGGACTCAACCTCTTCGAAGAAGCCAGAAGGAGATAAGGTGTCAAAAATTGTGTTTGATGCCCAATTTGCACAAAGGGCAGTAGAGATTGTGAAGGTAACTTCAATTTCAAAACTTTGAATTTGAATTCAAATTGAATAATTTTTTTAATGTCATTCATTGTAAATTTGAAACTCTAATCTTTTTGCATTTTTATATTGTAATTTGTAGGTGTCAGAGCCCTTGGTTAGAGTGCTCCGCTTGGTGGATGGGGATAAAATCCCAATGGGATATCTTTATGAGGCCATGGATAGGGCCAAGGAGGCTATAAGAAATTATTATAAAGGGGACAACCTCAAATTTGATCCCATTTGGGAGATTATTGACAGGAGGTGGAACAATCAACTCCACCAACCCCTCCATGCAGCAAGGTACTTCTTGAACCCTCATTTCTTCCATTCAAGCACCTACTCAAATCCTACTGGAGAGGTTATGGAGGGCCTCATGAAGTGCATTCAGAAGATGTCACCTGACCTTGACGCGGGAGACCTCATTGTTAATGAAATCCAAAGTTATAGAGAAAAAGGGGTGCACTCTTCTCTTTAGAGCTAGCAAAGAGAGCAATACACAATCAACCACCAGGTATAAAATTTGAAATTTACAAGTTACAAATATTGATAATTTGATAAAATATGTTTTCAACTTTTGAGTTTTGACTTTCCTTTCTAAGTTTCTAAGTTTCTAAGTTCTCTTCTAACTCTTAATTTGTTTTTTTAGATGTTTGGTGGTCAAACTAGGGTGGAAATACTCCACATCTCCAACAATTTTCCCTCTGTGTCTTATCGCAACCTTGTAGTTCGTCCAATTGTGAGCTCAATTGGAGCTTGTTTGAGGTCATCCACACAAAGAAAAGGAACAAACTAGCTCAAAAATGCCTGAATGACCTTGTATATGTTCAATATAATCTTCGGCTGCGCAAAAAATAGGTTAAGGAAATATCAGATGATCCAATTGATTTGGATGAGATAGATCCATACAATGATTGGATAGAGCGAGATGAGCAACCTTCATTGTTTTCCAAGGATGAGATCTATGACTTTGAGCAACAGGCAATGGAGGAGGGGGGTGGATTTGCATTCTCATTAGATGACATTGAGGATGATCCTGAGGAGTCATTGGCAGTGCCAGAGCCACCAACAGTAGCCTCTACATCCAGGATGGAGGTTGAGCAGCCACAATAGATGCCTATGACTACACCCTTTCTTGTAGTGAGAAGTACTAGACATGGGAAGAGGAAGATGTGAATTTGTAAAAGCTGAAATATATTAATGTTGTATTTGCTTTTAGTTTTACAAAAACTATTTGCTATTTTCATTTTGTTTCAGACTATCAATATCAGCGTATTGAGCGTTCCACATGGGGATGCGATTTTGTATCTAATTTTCTTTCAAATCAATCAAATATAACTAGACTCAGCTTGTTTCTTCTATGTACTTATTTTATTGACTCATTGGATGCATCTTATCTTTGAATTTTGCAAAAAAAATGTTTTTTAATGAAGTTTAAGCAATTTTTTAAGTTGCCGAGTTTTTTTTCTGAATTTTTGCTAAGTTTTTTCCTTATCGTATTTTCTGGGCTTGGTGAGTTTTTTCAATTGGCGAGTTTTTCAACTATGATGGGTACGATGCTCTTGTGAGTACCATCCGCACACATGATGGGCTTTCCATACCCCGTTTGGGTAGTATTGTCCTGTCAGTCTTAGTTGGACCTAAGTTCGTGAAACTCTTGTTTGATATCATCCCTAGGTTTGAACTCTTTAGGGTGAAATTGGGTATCCCTTGGTTAGTGGCGATGAACGCGGTACCCTCTATCGTACATAAATGTTTGAAATGTATCCATGGGGGCTCTGTGCATGTAATCCACGACACCGGTTATAGACCGCTGGTTGCACGTGGTAGCTACTCGTTGAACCACTCTTGGCTTGCGCTCATTGGTCCTCTCCCACCCAGGACAAACCTTCTGTACCGAACATATCATAACTATACAAAAGGGCGTCTAAGGCCAAAAGTGAGATACCCTCCCTCGCTTTATGCTATTTTGCATAGGGCTTGCTTAAAAGCTGACAACAATGCCACTAAGGCACAAAAGAAGGAAGAAGAGAAGCGGTCTTGCGATCCTCCTTCTTCCTCTTCCGTTGGTTAGTCTAGTGCTTCTTCTCGCCCCACTGAGGTACCATCAGGTTTTTCTCCTCGTTTGTAGGAGAACCCTATGGTGCTTGCTTGGCGAAAGCCTAAGCGTTCTGCTTTTGAACTTTCTATTCTATCGACGGAACCTAGACCCGTTCGTTATAATAGGAAGAAGGCCTCCTGAGGAGAGTCCTCTTTGTCTTGAACTCTGCAGCCTCCTCCTACTCTTGCTCCTAAGGTAGTAAGCGAAAAGAGGCCCACTGTCGAGGCTCTCAAGTCGACTCCTCCTGTTGCTCCTCAGCCTATTCATCTTGCTCCCGTGCAGGAACCTGTCCCTCCGTCAGAAACAACCAAGGTGAATGTTCCCATGGTTGAGCAAGAACCTTTTGTCCCTTCGCAAATCCCAACCTCTAACTCAAAGAGCCATAGAAACCACCTTGCGCGTGAACGCAAGCGCCAACGAAAGGCTCTCTTGGCTGAGTAGGCCGCCTCACAAAGGAAGGAGGAAGAAACGATCACCCCTGCTTTAGGGCCTCCTGCAGCGTCTTCTTCCTCCCTTCCTCCTGCTTCTCTCCAGTCTGGTCCTATACTGCTCCTGGCTTCCATTGCGAGTACGAATGCGCCTAACCCTAAATAGGTATAGGTGTTCATTGCTCCTTCAGTGGAGCTACCTTTGTTGATGTCCATTCCAGATATTCAACCTTTCCCAAAGCCTATGGATATAGTTAATACCTCAGTCGTATCCGCTGCAGTTCTTTCCTCCTCTTCCTCTGCACCTCTAGCCTCATTTGTGGGGAGCTTGTCTCCTCCGGCGAAGAAAGAGGTGGAGAGTGGTCCTTCTAGCAACGAAGGACATAAGAGGAGCCCACCTTCTTCATAAGGTGGTCCTGTGCTAACTTGTTCTGTCCTAGTGACATAACCAGTCCTGGCTTCCCTTGAGTTCGTCACCGCTCTTGAGTCACTCGACAAGCCTAGTAGTGAATCTTAGGCTCAACTTGCCCCATCCGCTGAAGTTAGACACGATGCTCCTATGGGGTGCATGTTTAACTCTGTGGATGAGGTTATGGCCTTGTTAGCGATCTTCACAAACTCACTGACTTTGACTCCATAAGAGCTCGATGGAGAGGACCTCGAGGGGCCCTCTTCCTTGGCCCTTGTTGCGGGAGGGCCGGATGCTCCTCCTCTTAACATCCCACCATTGTAGGCTTGTCCTCCTTCCCCTTATGAGGATTTAGATTGGGAAGCAGATGAACTCTTGGCTGATCAATGTTAGGAGAAGGCCTCTTTTCTTGATCTTGTCTGTGTGTGCACATGTTTTGCAATGTGTTCCCCCATGCTCGTGCTATGTGTGCCTAGATGACCCTCGTCACCCCTGTTGGTACTTGGATACAAGTGTGGTTTTTGTGTCGTAAACCTTCTTATATTTGTATCATCATTCTTCTATGTTTGTGCTTGATTTTCGATAAATTGGGGACGATGCAAAGCGTTGGGGGCATTTAGGCTTCCCTTCCATGTTGACCCAATTTTTTAATTTTTACTTTGTCTTCTCGTGCATTCTTCCTGATCTGGTTGGGGATTGATGATCTTTCGCCTTGCATTGCGGTTACCTATTATTATGAGCTCAAACAGATCTGACCTTGCTAAACCAGATTCCCCTGTGCCCTTTGTCTATATTTTTTCTATTTCTTTTGTTATCCCTTTATCTTTCTCTCTTCTTTACTTGAGTTTTCCCTTTCATGTGTGACAACGCCTTCTCTCTAACGGAATGTGTTTCCTTCATCACAGGTTCGTAAAGTAAGGACTTGAAGACCTTCCTCTGAAGCGGGGACAACTTTAATCTTCCCCTTGCATGGGGGCATATCCTTCCTTTCGAATTCCTTGATGAAGTGAACATCTTTCGAAAGGATTCCTTGATGATGGATCACTTTGAGAAAAGAAGAACAACTGTTTTCGAACTATGTCCCTTGAGTGGACCCCTTTTCACGACGAGTTCCCAAGGGACCCTTTTCTGAAAGCCTTTACCTCAAATGGATTCTTTCACGTCTAGCTTGGGGGCAGCCCGACTAGACTTATTCCATTCCCCTTTTTTGCATCTAGCTTGGGGGCAACCTGACTAGACCTGTTTTATATCTCCACATCTAGCTTTGGGGCAGCCTGATTAGACCTCACCTTTCAAACAACGCGTCCCTTGAGTGGACCCCTCTCCTTTTGAAGGGTTCCCAAGGGACCCCTTTGAAAGACTTACGAATCATCGGCGGTTTGCACGACTGTCCGCTTACTTGCCTATTTGATCGCTTCTTGACTCTGCGGAGTCCGCTTCCTTTGGGTTTCCTTCATGCTAGAGTTTTTGGGGGATACCTTCCTTGCAGGTCTACGGGCTTGTAAGGCACTTACTTCACATGGCTTCCTTCATGCGAGAGATCTTGGGGGTTGCCTCCTTGTAGGTTCGCGGGCCTGTAAGATGCTTTGTTTTTCCCAACTTCATAGTTCTGAGTAGCTATGGAGTCCTTTGCTTTCCCTGCACCTTCAGGTTCTCCAGATCACGGTATGCTCCCTTGACGGTTCAGGTATACATTTCTAACCCTACTCTTTCTTAATCTACTTTACTGAACACTCATCAATATTCATGCTCGCTAAAGTGGGGGCAAAATGTATAAGAGTGAAGTTGCACCCCATGTGCAAATCCCCTTTTTTTCTTTATCCACCTTAGAAAACCAAGTTCAGAGGCTTAATTCCACCTAAGACCGCTGCTTGCATCCCACTTGGCGCCTATTTTGAGCATCGGTGGAGGCGTTTCTGTCAGGGACACTCGCGCGGCGCGCAAACGTCTGTGCGACGCGCTTACGCCCCTGGCAGATTCCTGCGGCTGAACCTGCAGACGCGTTACTCTTCTCATTGGAGGTGAAGTTGTAATGGCCCCTTCGACCGACCAACCTAGATATGGCCGTTTTTCTCCATTCCTCCTTCAAATTCATCCCTTCAACATGCATTCTAACCTCTTGACTTGATTCACAAGCTTCTTCACTTCACTCTCATGCTCACTTTCACTCACTCCAAGCATTTCAAGCATTCTGTTACAACCAAAACAACACTTCATCACTTTAGTAGAGCAAGTTTGAGACCACGCCATTGCAGGAGAGGCTCGAGTACTCTCATATTCTCCCCCAAGCAGCCTTGAGTGCTCTTGGTGGAGGTGGTAAGCTTCCCTCTCCTCTCCTCTATCACTTGGTTGAGTAACATAACATTGTTTTGTAGTGCTTCTTTGCTCTTTATTACATTATTTCCTTTATCTCGTTTCCTTGGCTGTTTGTGGAGGTGGAAACACCTAAACAGGAGTCTGACTGAGGCAGACCCCTATATAGCCATCCAATATTCTCCTCTCTTTCTGTGTGTAGGAATACGTGCTTCTCAAAGGATCAGCTGGCGAACAAATTCCTTGGTGAGGTTCTCATTATTCTCTTCACTTTTGCATATTTGCTTTATAATATTAGAGAGTATTTCATTTATTTAATCACATCATTCTGGCCCTTTAGTTAATCAACTAGGTTGTTAGCTAGTTTTATTGGTTTGACCTCGTCTTCACTGTTGTCTGGCCGTACAGACGCCAGTGCACTTTTGAGATGCCAGCGCGCCGTGCTGATGTCCAGAGACCGCACTTTTGTCCTCAGATAGAGAGCTTCCTGAGGCGTAGTGCTAGACCTAAAAATCAGCTCGCCTAGCCCTTTCCTGTGTTTCAGGTCTGCAGAGTAATTGAGAGGCCTCATCTTCCTCGTTACTCTCACCTCACATTTCCAAACATTGCACTTAGTTGAGGTAAGTTAGGGTAGCCTCTCGCATCTTGACCCTTCATGATCTTGGGTCTTGCACGCGGTGGTCCCCCTCTTACATTTAGAAATCTATGTCTTATATTTTTTAGTTAGGGGGTTCATTAGTTAGGAAGCTAAACATCATCTTAATTATAATTATAATTGTTGGGTCGCTATATTGGGGTTGTTAGTAGTGGTAGCATTGATTTTCTCCATTCTCAACCAACTCATCTTTTCAACCATTTTTATAATTTAAATTTTTTCAAGGGCATCAAACACATTGAGAAAGATCACATTGTCATTGAGAACATGACATGGTAGGAGAGACTGTGGGAAAGGAAAATGAAAAATATTTAATGGTCCTTGGAAGGAAGATGCATGTTCCATCTGCCTCTATTATTTGTTAAATGATTTATTTCATGAGCACTAAATATTGAAGGATATATTGAGAATAAAAATTATGTAGCTATAATGATTATTTTGGAAGTATTAACTACTTTATTATCAATGAGCCTGCTACCCAAACATTGTTGTGTACATGACATTCATGTTTTAAACAAATTTGGTTGCTTATGGAGGAAATATTAACTTTGGAGTTAAGTGTTATACTAATTAACTTTCTTTTAGAGAATCTCATGTCTTAACCATATATGGTATTTTTGCATCAGGTGGAAAATATTATTTCATGGTGCAATGAACCTTATGCCCTTGTGACATTAATTTCAATATTAATTCATTCAATTTACAACACAAGGAAAATTATATTAATCAATGGTCTTATGATTCTTAGCACTAGGTGGATCCATTTGCATTGCATCAAGATCCATATAAGAAAGGCACTTTGAGAATGGTGCCACATATCTTTAACATGACACTTCAACAAGACCTACATTTTTTCTATGTGACTTTGAGTGATTTGTGCAAACACAATGAGTGGTAGATAGGATAGCACATAGAAATACCATACATTTAGAAATTTGGGTTATTTGCAATAATTCATCTACTAATCTTGAACATGGTATAATCAATATGATTGCAATGATTTAAAAATGAGGTGCAATAATGCACATCCTAGTGAACCTAGTTCCTAAATGAATTATGTGAAATTAGACCAATAAGAAGGGATGGACGAATGATGTGAAATTATTAATAAAGTTAACATAATGCCAAGTCAATGAGAGTTGATTGTAATTAATTAGACCAATAAGAAGGGATGGACGAATGATGTGAAATTATTAATAAAGTTCCTAAATGAATTATGGATAAGGATAAATGATTGCAATTAATTAGACCAATAAGAAGGGATGGATGAATGATGTGAAATTATTAATAAAGTTAACACAATGCTAAGTCAATGAGAGTTGATTGTATAATTGCAAATAAAGTCTTCTAATTAGTTATAGTTGCATTTAGTTTGAAAAATCATTTTGTGTTTCAATTAATTTTTCAAAACTAATATGTTCCAATCAATCTTTTTAAAATCAACTCTTGATCTAGGTTATGACATTTCATTCATAATATATATCAAAGTTTATATCTTATTGATTGCTTAGGATGAATTGATTTAATGTCCTTGTTATGTCTTATATCACTTATTGAATAAGTGAATAAAATGTGGCATTTATAACAATTTGGGAGGTAATAGTGTCATATGTAATTCAATTGCATATTTATCTTAAAATTTATGAATAAGAACAATAAATTGTGAACTATGTATATTGCATCACAAATGTGTCTTAGATGTGCTCTTAAATTACTCAACCTTTTCTTAAAGAGAAAAGTACCCCATTGTGGATGGTAATTATTTGTAATTCAAAATTTCTAATTCCCCCACCTTTACATATTAAAGGCATTGATGATTGCCTCAACAAGTATGGATAATAGTAGTGTCGATAGTTGAATTCTTTTCTATATTCAAGTGTGTTGGATTTAAAGATGTTGCATGTTGGATTGTGATTGGCTCAAGTTGAGGTGGCATTTATGTTTGCAATAACTTGACATTACTTAGTGCATGCCAAAGTATGGTAAAAACTAGAGTAGGAGTATATTCTCTTGTAGTTCACATTGGTGTATAAGATGCGATTGGATTTTCCTCTAATCCAAAAAGTGTGGGATGAGTGATGCATATTATTACCCTATTTGTACTTTTGATGTTGACAAGTTAGAAACTATTGTATATGTTTATGCACTTTCTTGATGTGTTGCACAATTTTTTTTGCTTTGCCAAATTCTCCTAGCCTACACAATTAACTACACCAAGAGCCAAGAGTTGTTAACGACAATAACTCATACCATGTCTAGACTAGACTATGATTTGTGAATTGGGAAGAGTTATGTTGAACACATGGTGGATGCATGTCATGTTCTCATATCAATCTTAAGGATGAAAATTTGGATTGGACTACTCTCCACAAAATTGAGAAGAGTACTAATATAGGCATGTTGGATGTTTGTTAAGTTCTCATCTCAAGTTCGAGGGCAAGATTTGCACATTTGTAATAATTAATTGATTGTTATTATAGAAAACTCAATAGTCTATCCAATAATTTAATGATTGAAAGTGATTGATCTATGGAGTTGAGTATATAACATTTCCCAAAAGGCAAAGAAGAAATGAGTACAAAATCTAGGGTATGACACAAGACAATGGAGGATGGAACTACAAAGTGTTACCCAAGAATGTTGGAAGAAAAGTATAGAATTTTAGGTGTATTGGCATACATTTGCATAAAGCACCATTTTTCATCTTTGAGAATTTGCTGAGTTCTATGCACATTGACTTGTGTTGATAATTTGTCACATGAAAACCTGTGAAGAAAATGATAGATTCACATGGTCTAGAAAGTTTTGAAGTAAATTTAACATTTCTTATTTTTGGTTGGCATATTTGGTACTACCACAAGGGATGAAACAATTGAGAAATTAAATGTTTGTGTGTGGTTAGTAGAAGTGTTTTTCAAGTGTGGATAACAACTTGGTGACCCCAAAGTACTAAGGTGATACATGGTAGTGTGTCTTCCAACAATCCTTTTGTTAGGAATCTTAGAAGGAACAAACCTATCAAATATAGAGAAGTTCGTATTTCATATGGAAGTCTTTAAGAAATGATTCCAAACACTAAATATGTAGATAAATGTAAAATCCTATTCATTGTGTTATACAATTGAGTATTGAGCATTGTAAAAAATATTATGGTTGAAGGTATGCTCAACATTTTTCTTTCCCCTTATTTTTATTGATAAATAGTTATAACTAGGGAATGCACATACTCTTCACAGTTTGGATCATTTAGTCCGCTTTATGTGAAGGAATTGAAAATGAATTAATAAAAGTGATGGTATATTAGGATTTTGATATAATTGGGTTTATCCATGTTAATCATTGACTACAATACAATGAAATGGACTATACAAAAATGAAATAAAAAAAAAGAAATGGAGACAAACACCACACAATATGCATAGTTTACACAAAGAAAATATTATGGTAAAAAACTCACAAAAAACATCATTCAATTTTATTGAGAAAACTAACATCCATAACTAGTCTTTTTCAATCTCTCATCTCCTTTCAAATACACAACCTCAATATCTCATGGAAATTTTAATCACCAAATTTATATATCTAATAATATTATTGCCCACAGGAAATCCTTAAATATATGATGAAACCATCTAATATTGTTAGATGGTTGTCCCTATTCAATAAGGTATGTGATTTTTTAATTAATAAAATAATATTATATTAATTATCATTAATAATCAACTCCCAATGGTCATATATGCCATAAAGGTAAATGGTCTTTTAATTAATAAAATGATATATTTAAACTATTAAATAAATAATCAAAACCCCAATGGTCATATATGCTATAAATATAATATAAATAAGTTTTTTTAAAACTTTATACTAAATAGAGCCGTATTTATGTTATTGGGACCACTTATAAATAAGTTCCCTAATGTTTAACACCCATTTAATATTTATAGGGGGTATACAATTTTAATTTCTTAAAAAAAGTGAAAATCTTAAATGGTGCAAGATTTTTTTGACTAGCATGCCATAGGGATAAAATGCATTTCAAGATAAATATTATGTATTTTGGGCTACATGAATGACCCCTTGTCATAATTTATATCCCAATTTTCTTATAATGATGCAATATGAGGGATTTACATATTATTTGATTGGTGGCCTCCTCAAAATCTAATGCCCCTACCAAGTTCCCATTTGGGAATGCTCCTCTTAACATAGGGAGTCTTTCTTTTAAAGGTACCTCCATACAATGTCCATAAGGCTTGGAGCCTTTTACAATGTGTTTTCAATGGAAGAGGAATAAAATGAGAGATACAATAATACATATTTTGTAGGTCTTATAATTGCTTAGCCCGTTGGGATATGTTTTATTCAATACCTCCCTTACAAATTCCTTGCCTATAGGTCTAGGTCTTATCCAATGCCTTCTAGGTCTTACAAGTGCCTTGATTATAGGTCTAATACTTACATACATAGTTGGACATTAGGAGGTGTCATTGTAACATCCATTTCCCCTTAATGGGACCTCCTTGCGGTCTGACAATCTTGTAAATTTATAGTACTTGGAATTACATAAAAGCTTTATAAACATAATTGTTGCTTGATCATTTATCTAGCAAAAGTGGAGTTTAATTTCACCATTGAAAAATAATCTCTTGAATGAAATGCACATAAAATTTATTACATGCTTTTTTCATTGATAAAATTCATGATTCTTGGCAAGAGCAATACAACATAGGCTATCATAGAATAAAGTAATACTGTCATTAGTACCCATACACATATCATTCAATAATATCTTTAGCCACATTGATTTCTTTACTACTTTTATTGCACTTTTATCTTCAACCTCCATGGATGAAACAACCATAATAGGTTATTTTTAACTTCTCCATTTAATAGAACGTCTACCATGTTTGAGGATTAGGCTTGAGAAGGATTTACTATAAAAAATCACTAGCATATTAAGCATCAACAATAAATAACTTATTTAATATTCTTGATGCAATAATAATAAAGACCATAATTAAGTGTACCTTTAATATGCCTTAATGTTAATTTCCTGATTTTCTAGTGACCCACATAAGGATCTTTCATTAATCTTGCATTACTTATTATATAGGTAATTTCAGGTCTAGATATAGTTAGACAAGTTAGACTTCCAACTAATTGTTCATACAAGGTAGGATTTATCTTTTCACATGATGGTTTTAGGTTTAATTTAATGCACACCTTAATATAAATAGTAATAAGTTTCCAATCCATCATATTAAATTTATGAAGCAAATCATGTGCATACCTTGCTTGAGCCACTATAGAATATTGATCTTGGAATACAATCATACCAAAAAAATGATGAATACGATGCATATTAGTCATCTCAAATGATTGATTCAATTTTTTTCATACTTGTGGAATAGAGAGTTAAGGCTACTTGTAATAAGTAAATCATCCATATATAAATCATTATCAGAATAATAATATGAGAATCAAATGGATTAAAAAAAGCTTGTGATCTTTATGTATACCAAGTTCTATGAGCTTGTTAAATACCATATAGAATTTTTTGTTAAAGTACATATGCCTCTTTGTTTGGTTGTTCAAAGCCTTTAGGTTGAGACATATGTGTTTCTTCTTGAAGATCAACATTCAAGAATGTCTTTTTCACATCTATCTAGCAAATCTACCAACTATTTTGGGTTTCTAAGACAATAAGCATCCTTATGTTGCTCATTTTTCCACTAGAGAAAATATTTATTTATAATAAAAAATGTCATTGAGTGAAGCTTCTAGCAACTAATCTTGCCCCATTTTTATCATAAAATAGAAGAGGGGTAAAAATTTATTCAAATCAAAATAGAGTAGTACAAAGCCGGGGCATTACACGCCCCTCTCAATCTCCACTAAGTGTTCCAACTGTTGAGACAAATCCGAGGGTAATTGACCCCTTTTCACAATATTCCAATTCTACAAATGATCAGAAGCCCATTTAGCCAAGCAATCCACAGCCCCATTCCATTCTCTAGGAATGTGACAAAGAAACAAATTCCAAGGAAGCACACAAATGAAAAATCTATTTTATAAATATAGCCAAATGCCAATTGACATCCTCTAACTGTTGCCTCTTCAACAAAGTCACCACCACCTACGAATTAGATTCACAAATGATCCGTATCCACCCTAGAGCGCACTTGTGCTCCACAACACATAAAATGGCAAGAGCCTCCATCACATTGTTAGTATACCAACGCTAATAAACAAAAAAGACAAATTCAAAATTTCCAGAACTATTCCGCCCAACACCCCCAATACCAGCATGGCCAGGATTACCTCAAGAAGAACCATCTGTGTTGATTTTCAACACCCCCTAAGGAGGAGGACACCACCACCCCTCTCTATTTATCTTCCGAAGAGGATGCCGACATCTTTTCCTCATAATTTGGCCAGCACCTTGAGCAACACTCCTATGAAGAGGAAGGTTGAGATGAGTGCAATAAGCAATATCTCCCAAGTCCACAGCCTCAGCCAAGTCACACTTAGTAGAAATAGTTTCTCCTAAAGAATGAAGAATTTTCCACCACAAGTGATGGACAACCAACTTCACATCTTGAAAAATCCTACGATTCCTCTCTAGCCAAATATGCCAGATAATAAAGGTCGATCCAAGAGTCCAAGAAACTTGAAGAAAAGAGGTCTTAATAGGGGATTCCCCCACTAGGAAAAGAACTCCACCAAAGAAGAGATATGCCAACAAGCCTGGTTCCACACACCCCACCATAGGTGCCAAAGCCGTCTAGAGAAGGAACATTGGAAGAAGAGATGAGAAACACTCTCCTCACTATAACCACACAAAAAACACACCGAGGGACCCTGGAACCCTCACTTGCACAAGTTATCCCAAGTAAGACAACGATTTTGGACTACCAACCACAAAGAAATTGCACTTGGGCCAAGAAAATTTATTCTAGACATGCTTCCACCAAGGAACCTCAGTGTCCCCAAACAACTGCCTAACCAACTCTTCATAGCCCACAGAAACAAAGTACCTACTAGATAAATCACTATTACTCCAAGCCAAGACATCCTGCCCCTCCATGGAATTGCATTCACACGATGCAAGAATCTGAGCCAACTCTTGCCTATCCTCCTCTGACCCTCCTGGAAGCCAATCTGAGGAGTGCTTCCATCTAGGACTAGTAGCCAAACCAACATTTTGAATAGTCTCATAATGCACAACCGTATTCCAACCTGCAACAGTAAAATGATCACAAAGAAGCTGGAGGTGAGGGTAAGTAGAAAGAATAGGAGGATGACCATCCCAAGAGTCCCACCAAAAAAGAGCTTGAGAACCCATATGATAGATCCAAAAAACCCCTTCTTAACCAACTAAGCCCCCAATTTTAGAGTATGCCAAATCATAGATCCCCTTCCTTCTAAAGGGAAACGAGGAACATCAAATGTGTCAACATCCTTAAGATACTTATGGGTGAGAATACGGGCCCAAAGTTGATGCTGACTAGTACACCAACACCAATATAACTTAGCTGCAAGAGCTTGCTCATTCAAAAAAGAAAAACATAAGCTGAGGCCCCCCTCTTTTTGTGGCCTGCACACCATTTCCCACTTAGCAAGACTCCACTTAGCCGACTGCAAGTTACCACTCCAAAGAAATTGTTGTGAGAGAGCATCAAATTCCTTCAGGAAAAATATTCGAGCAACCTGAACAAAACACCTGTATATAGGGAGAGCTTGGATAACAGACTTTAAAAGAGTCAACCTTGTAGCAGTAGAAGCCAATGGTGAGTCTGATGAGTGACTTTACTACGCAGCTTATCCAACAAATTTTTCCAAGAAGACTTGGGTTGCCTACCAATTGCAAGAGGTATTCCTAGATAAACAAAGCAAAGAGACCCAACCTGAAACCTTAAAATATTAGCAATCCACCATTGAATAGCCTGAGTATTGAAAAAGAAGACAAACGACTTGTGCTCATTGACTTTCTGACCTGAAGCAACAAGGTAAATATCCAACGTCTGCCTAAGAGAAACAACCTCCTAAAGGCGAGCCCTCCCCATAAGAGAAGTCTCATCCACAAACTGAAGATGAGAGAGCTATGGCAACCCATTTCCCCAACACCAACCTTGGATCCTACCCCGGGAAACCCATGACTTAAACAATCTTCCTAGACCCTCAATCATAGTAATAAACAGATAAGGGGAGAGAGGAAATCCTTGACAAAGGCCCCTGGAAGCCCCAAAAAGATCAGAAGGTTCCCCATTCATAATAATAGAAAAAGAGGAAGAAGTAACACAACTCAGTCCAACTGACCCAATCTAGACTAAAACCAGAGCCTAAGAGAATTCGATGCAAAAAATTCCACTTAACTCTATCATAAGCTTTAGCCATATCCAACTTGATGAACATAGACTTCTCCTTAGAGGTTGCCATAGAGTGAATGACTTTAGCGACAACCACTACCCCATCTAGGATCTATTTTCCAGCCACAAAGCCCCCTTGCTCCTCAAAGATCACTGAAGGAAGACAACTTTGAACCTCTCTACAATTAATTTAGTAATAATTTTGTACACCACATTACAGAGAGCAATAGGTCTAAAGAATTTGAGCTGATCAACACCTTCCTTTTTAGGAATGAGAACCGGAAAAGTAGAGTTCAAGGAACAAAGCATTTGCTTACTACGAAGAGATTCCCGAGCAACCTCCAATAAATCCATACTTATAATATCCCAAAACTCTTGAAAAAATTTAGTAGGAAAACCATTCGGACCTGGAGCCTTACCTTTATTCACCCAAAAAGAAACCTCTTCCAATTCAGGTAGAGAGATTAGGCGAATAAGAAAGTCATTCATCTCCTTGGAAATTAGGGAGGGAATGAAAGCAAGGATCAAATTCTCCTCATCATTAGTAGGGGGGAATCCTCAGAAAAGAGAGCAGAATAAAACTGTCTAGCCTCACAAGACAAAGCCCGCAAAGAAGATATGTGGATCCCATCCATGTTGACTAAAGAGGAGATAAAACTTCTATTTCAACGAGCCTACACAGAGTGATGGAAGAAAGCAATATTTCAATCCCCTTCCTGAAGCCAATCAATCTGAGCGTTTTTCTTCCAGAAAATCTCCCCCCAAAGCGCCCACTCCTCCACAACTCTCGCAGCCTAGGATTCAGCTTGACCTAATGCATTTGAGAAACTAAAATCCTAAACTTGGTGAGTAATCACATCAAGACGCTCCTGATAATTCCTCTTCATAACCTTAAGATTGCCAAAAATTATCCTATTCCATCTCTTAAGTTGAAATTTGACATATTGAAGCTTCTTGACAAAGGTATACATAGTTGTACCATAAGAAGGGCTGCCATCACACCACCATTGGGCCATAAGATCGTGTAGAGAAGACTCACGAAGTGACATAAGTTGAAACTTAAAAGGAGGATTCTTAGGAACGTAAAAACAGGTTACTGAAAGTTTAATTGCCCCTTTTCTATCAATTTCACCATTGTGTTATATTTAACTTTATATAGCCATTGATAGTTGATAATACTTGTATTTCAAGGTAGAGGTACAATATCCCAATTCTTATTTTTAATTAGAGTATCCTACTCTAAGTGTATTGCATCCTTCCAATTATTATCTTTTCCAACTTCAAAAGTATGGGTTCACTTTCATTCAAAATTATTAGATCATATGTTGACTCTTGGATATTTTAGATGATGAATGATTCTCTATGTGGTTTCTTGAATTAGAGTTTGAAGCCACTTGTAAGATTAAATGGCAATCTAATCACATAAGTCAAGGTCTAGGTGAAAATAGATAAGTTACAAAAGGTACATTCAAATAGACAAATGATATAGATCTAAATAATAACTATTCCAATAAAGAGGACATGAAAAGATATAATACAAAATTTTTCTTACAAATATATATGACTCTTGGATGCATGAATGAAGGATATGACACAAAGTCATGATTTTAACACTCAACCATTCCTATTTAGGAGGCTAGTTAATTCATTTGAACTAAGAGGTTAAAATTTTAACTACCAATTAGTGGTTTAGTTAACTCAATCTAGGATAGAGGTGGCTTTGATTGAACAAATTTGATACATAACCATCATCAACCAAGAGATGGTGAGACAATTTTGGCACTTGTGTACCTCAAGTCAAGGTGTATACATGTCATTTTTACCTACCTAGGTGAGGATAATTAACTATTCAAATAAAATATTTAATAAGGTACAATCACAATTAAGATAAAAATATATCCAAGGTGGAGTATGAATATTACACTAATACCCCCTCATAATTGCAAATTACGAAGGTATATATGGGTCCCAATAAATTACATCCATTATTACAACAAGTTTCTGGATTAGGTTGTGTCAATTTTTTTTGCATCAACGTTTCTAATCACACTCTGTGGTCCTTATGCTCTCTTCTATCTTGTTGATGAATCATAGAGTGTGATTCGAAATGTTGATGCAAAAAATTCTGACACAATCTAATCCATAAACTTGTTGTAATAATCTTCATGGATTGTGGAAATCTGTTATCACTAAATTACATCCATGTTAGGTACCCATGTATAATGATCAGTTCTGTAAGAATGAGGAAGATAAATACTGATTTAATGAAAAATTTCCCTAGAAGACAAAGAAGGTGAAGAAGAACTATCTAGCACCCCATTGTGTAGCCTCCTGTTTTAATGGTGGATGCTCAATATTGAATGGTGGAGAGGATCTATTCTCACCAAATACCATTTCTTCCCTTAGGATGAAATAAATCCAAATATGAATGTACAATATATTCCCATTCTTAAAATGAATACGAGGGAATAAAATAAAATATGAAAATATTTGGAAGCTACTCATTTGTGGCCAAGTTGGTGTTGAAATGTGTCACAATTTGGTTAAGGGTCCTAAGCTTAATTAAATATTATTAAAACTCAAAATATTGTCGAAACTATTATAGAATATGAACCAAATATGCAGGGACAAAAAAATCATGAAACTATCAGTGAAGAGGAAAATCAAGTCCTTAATGGTAATTTCTAGACCTCTCAACAAATAAACTAGAAATATCTATCAAGTACTCATCCCATTGAATTTCCTTTCAAAAATAAGGATGAAATTGCTTCACTAAATCATTGGAAGCTCATGTTATAGTAACTTTGAAATTTACAGAAGAGATGTTGGTGATGGAATGTCACCACAAGCCTCTCTAATCTCGGTGAATGATTTGAAGGTTAAGATGACTATATTGAACATATTGAAAATTGTCCATAGTAGATGCTTGAGTATGAACATCAATTGAAGGAGCATCAAAATGAAAATATGACAAGGCATACAATCTATATTTATCATCCATCTCTTGAACTTAAACACTATCAGTACTTTGCAAATCTCAAATGACCATATAGTTAAGAGTGAACTCGACACTCTTACTTTTCCCAATATGTGTAATTTGATAGATGGATAGTATATTAGTTGAAAAGGAATGGACATAAAATAAATCACTAAATGATCCTTTTCCATGTCAAAAAAATCTCTCCCATATTTACTCATTGATGTGTTATTACCCCTAACATTGTGGGGCATAGAACAAGTCAAAAAAGAAGAAAACATATCTTGTGAAAAATCTATATAATGAGAAGTTATAGAATCATTATATATCTCCTTGATTTATAATTTGCAAAAATAAAAAAGTACTTTTCCCTTAGGCTAATTGAACTTGAAAGAACAATAATACGATGAAACTTTTGAAAAAGTTAAAATAAATTTGATATTTTTCTTTTGTAGAAGATGATTTAACATGTCAATATGTTATGTAGAATATTGATGTTCATCATGCCCAAATATTTTGTATTATGCATGTGTGGGTTTTTCCTTAGATAAATCCACTTTTGAAGAAGGTAATTCATACTTTTACTATGTTGGTTCTTTTGTTTGTTTCTATCCCTTAGGCTAACTAGCAATTAATACATTCATTTTAGAAGACTTCATGATGCCTATTTAAATAATTTTAAGGTAATTCATAAAGATAATTTGTTTCTTTCTATATCAGGCTAACTAGCTATTGATACATGCATTTAGAAGACTTCATGATGGGCTTGTTTAAATCGAATTTTATTGTTCATGAATTATAATTTCAAAATATGCATCTAAATTAGGCATAACATATATAGCTCCCATAGAAAGTTGATAGTTATGAAGGCTAGAAATAAAAGTTTAGATCCTCAAAAATAATCTTAGATAGCATATTCATAACCAATTATGCATCCTTTTTATTAATGTTATAGTTCCTTAGCTATGCTCTTAGTTGTTATTTTGAGATAGTTTCAAATATATAAACAACTTTTGTTACCATGATTCGTCAAGTCACTATATATTTGGTACCCTTAACCTTATCAATTTTACCATATAGTTAAGAAAACGTGTCCTAAGCTTGTTTAGGTTTTGAATATTTGTCAAGATAAAATCAAATATCAAAGGCCAATAATGAACAAATGTAAACGAGGGCTCTCTCATAATAATTTTTCCACTCTTTGTTGTTAGCATTAGTAGGATTGAGCTTTGTTTCATATACATATGTAGTACAATATTTTTTCCTTAGATAATTCAATATTAATAGTTTTCATGTTGAATAATTATATGTAGCTAGGGGAAGAATATTTGTATGACTTATTACAAGAACACACAACAAACATAAGAACAACCCTGTATTAGTAATTGGTTTAATTACTCTTCAAAAATTATAATATTTGAAACTTTATCAAAGTGTGATTTAAAAAACACAATGCTAGGTTAGATGAGTTTTATAGTGCTGAAAATAGACCAAAATGTTGAATGCATCCAAACTATGAAATAGGAACTAGTAAAATACATTATTGTGTGGTGTTAAGAAAACATCCACTTCCAAAAAATAGAGTTAAAAATATCTTGTATGTGAAAGTTACGAGAAAGAGAAGTTCCAAAATGTAGGATTAAACAACAAGATACATGATAAAACTCATATTTTAAAAAACTAAAGAATCAAAAGAACCAACACACTAACACATAGTGAGTGAAAAATAGGTAGAATGGTTTTGTACCTAAATAGGTACCCAAATGACTAAGACATGTACCTCCAAAGATTATGTGAAAAAGGAAAAATCCAACCATGAAGCCTCTCTCCTCAAGCTATATCACCAATTTTAGTAGAATAAATAAGTTTAGAAAAATCAACCAAATTTATTGAATCTACTAAATTTAGCATATTTTGACAAAAATATTGCTAAAAATAGAGGAGGTTTCCAAATTTAGAAGAGTCTCCAATTATAATCCAATCACATAAGTCAAGATGTAGATAGGAGTATACAAGTTAAAAAAAATGCAAGCTCACATAAAAATTATGTAGAATGAAAATAACAACCATTCTTCTAAAAGGATACATATAAAATATTGATTAAAAATATATAGGCCTCTTGGATGCATGAATCAAGGATGACATGTCTAAGAGGTCACGAGTTTCTCTTGATCACTCTAAATTAGGAGGCAAGTTAACCTAGTCTAATTAAGAGGTCAACTAACAATTAGTGGATTAGTTAACTCAATCCAACTAAAATAGAGGTGACCATAACCAAATAGAAGTAGCACCTAGTTACTATCAAGCAAGAGTTGATAAGGCATTGGTACCACTTGAGTACCTTAATTCAAGATGTACATATGCTATTATTAGCTACCTATGTAAGAATAATTAAATATTCCCAATATCCTAAGTAAACTTTTAATTAAAGTGCAATATAAAACTTTGGATACAAACATATTTAAGGTGACATATGAATATTACACTAACAAAACCTGGGTATTTTGGGTTGAGGATTATCCATAGATTCTCTCCCTTCAATTCATCAAAATGAGTTTGATTATTCTCTTCAAAAATAGAAGATCCATCATATGTTTTAATAGGTAGCGTAAAGGAAAAAGGATTTTTAAGTATGTATAAATTTATACTTATAACAAACCTTTTTGAAAGACCATTTAGCCTTAACATTTTTTTTTTGTCCATACCCTACAAAGATACATTTGAACTAAGTTGAATCAAGATTCTTCATTTTATTTCCAGGTATGGATACTAAATCAAAGCTTTCAAATATTTTCATGTGAGAGACACCGTTTTTTTATCTTCCACATTTCCAAGGGTGTTGATAAATTCAGAACCTTTTATAACACCCTATTAATAATTTGAACAACTATATTCATTGTTTCAACCCATATAAATTTTGGTACATTGGTGGAATGCATCAAGTATCTAACTATTTTCATGATGGTATTATTATTCCTTTTTGCTACACCATTTTATCATGGAGAATAAGGAGTGGTAAGTTCCCCTTTAATTCCACAAGAGGTACATAAATTATCATAAACTCTATTTATTTACTCTTCATTATTTATTCTCAAATTTTTAGTTTATGATTATATTAATTTTCAACTAGGACTTTAAATTCTTTGAATTTAGAGAGAAGTTAAATTTTATTTTTAAGATAGTATTCCCATATCATTTTGGTGTACTCATCAATAAATATTGGGGATTATGAATATCGACTAAGATATGAGACTTGTAAAGGTTCCATTAGGTCACTATGCACTAGTGCTAGTGGATTAGAAGAATTGTCAACATGTTTCTTTTTAAAAGACAAAGTATGTTGTTTGACTAATAGACAACCTTCACAAGCATCTAGATTATTTTTAATCTTGGGTGATTCAATCACAAGTTCATGAAAAACCATGTCATTTAGGATTTTTATATTTAGATGCCCCAACCTTTCATGCCAAGGTTGAGTATCATCTTTGGGTTGAGTAGAAAGATAAGTTTCTCTTAAGAAATCAGTAAAACTATAAATATTATTTTTTTGATTACTTAGGGAGATTATGTGATCATTGTGTTTTTGGATAAAATATCTTTAAGAATAATAATTTAATAATTTTCTTGTGTTAATTGAGAACATAAATGTATTTTTTCTTAATTTTTTAAATAGTATATTTTCTATAAATTCATTAGAGATATTAGTTTTACTATGCCCTTGTGCTTCTATGATTGAGTTATCTCCTAGACATAATTTTTTATTACAATATTTAAAATTTAATATAATTTTATTCCATATGTATTAATTAGTTAACTAGCCTCTAGAGATATTCTCTTGCTTATGTCTCCTTAGATCTCTCGAACTACCAACATTACAAATGCAACATTAAACTACAAATATATCCTTTTGAAGTGCTTATAAATATTCTCCAATTAGAGTTGGGGGTAATACACTTAAATTGGGGTTTCCTCATCAAAATTTCCTTTTGTATGTAACCTTGGCCATGTTGAAGTTGTTAATTCAACACCACAATACCCAAAAATCACCTGCAAGAGATTACCTATCACAAAAGAGAAGATCAAAGACAAGAAAGTGCACACAACTTGAGAATGTATTGATGCAAAATAACCTAAATGAATAACTACAATGAAAGATCAATTCTTATGAAAAGGAGATAGAAACACTAGATCTAAAACCCTAGTAGAGGATTAAATTAGCCTTTGACAAGTGTCATCATCCTATGCAATTAGACAACATGTGCTATAATAAGCCAATCTAATAATGAAAAGAGAAATTCCTAAGTTTAGCTTAAGTGAATAAAGTAAAGGGGACCCAATTAATTAATCAAGATTAATTAATTAAATAATCAAGATTAATTAATTAAGCAATCAAGATTAATTAATTAATTAATTAGGTGATTAACCTATTACTCTAACACCCCCCTTAAGATGAACTTAGGGAGAAGCAAAAAAACTAAATAAGAATTAAAGAAAAGCAAAGATGGGTCTTGACAACTAGGCTTGATGAGGTACCCATGTACAAACAAAAGATCTCTCAAAATTGGAGAAAAAGAGAAAACCTCGTGGGAAAAACTCCTTTCCAAAAAAGAGATGTAAACAACATGCATAAAACATGGAGGAAGGCCTCATGAAGACCCCCAAGTAAAAATTCCTTCACCCCAAGCATTGATCAAAATTGGAGGTAACAAGGCGATACCAAAGGTTTCATGAAGATGTCTACAACATGCTCCTTTATAGGAATGTACTCCAAGATTAGAAAGCCATCCTGAATCAACTTTTGAATAAAGTGTATGTGTATCTCAATGTGTTTTTTCCTTTGATACTCCACTAGGTTACGGTAAATGTGAATGGCACTCTAATTGTCACACTAAAGAATAATGGGACTATCAGGAGGAATACCAAACTTAGTCATCAACTGACAAAGCCATAAAACCTCGTGGCTTGCTAAAACCATTGCTTGGTACTTAGCCTTTATAGATGATAAAGAAATAATAGATTGATTTTTGTACAAGATAATGCAATGGGACCAAAACCAAGGAAAAAAAACAAAGCCAGAAGTAGACTTCCTGTCATTAACATCATCGACCCAATTTGAGTCAGTGAAGCTGATAGTCTGAGAAGATCTTGATGTATAATGAATACCATAATGTGAGGTTCCCTAAATATATCTCAAAATATGTTTGGAAGCTCGCCAATGACTGTCATGTGGATCATGGGACAACCAAGAGACAAGACCACTCGCAAAAGAAAGATAAGGACATGAATGTGTCAGGTACAAAAGATTACCAACCGGCTGCATGTATAATGTAGCATCTATTGAAGGAGTAGTACAAGCGGAAGACAATAAAACACTTGAATAAAATGGTGTGGGGGAAGGATTGTAATTAAGGATTGCAAATATTTGAATCATGTCAAGAGCATACTTCTGCTGAAATATGGAAATCCCATCCAGAGACTAAATAACCTGTAAACCAAGAAATTAGTGTAGAACACTGAGATTTGTCATCTTAAACTACTGCATCAAAGCTCACTAAATACTCTGGATTATGGAGGATGAGCCACCTATAAGAATCAAATCATCCACATATAACATAAGAATCAAAATATTACCATATTGTTGTTGAATGTACACTGTGTGATTGAAACAATATCATGTGAAGCCAAAATAAAGTAGAAAAGAGTCCATCTTCTCATACCAAGCAGGGGCTTGTTTGAGACCATATAATGAATGTTGAAGCCTGCAAAAAAGTGAAGAGTCCTATAAAAGACCATGTGGTTGCTCCATGTAAATCTCCTCATGAAGGTCACCATGCAGGAAGACTCTTCACATCCATCTGGTAAATTGTCCATCCTTGTGAAGCTGTAAGAGAAAGTACAAGGTGAATAGAATCCATCTTGGTAATAGGAGCAAAGGGACCTCAAAATAGTCAATACCCTCAACCTGTGAAAACCCCTTTGCAAAAAAATGAGCCTTATACTTATCACTAGAACCATCTGCAATATATTTGGTACAAAACACCCACTTGCATTGAACCAAATTTCTTCACTTAGGAAGAGGAATAAGATCCCAAGTATTATTCTTCATTAGTGAAGAATACTCCTCCTCCATAGCCCTATCCCACTTAGGAATACTTGTCACATTTGAAAATTTTTGAAGATCATTCGAAATGGCATGACTCAAAATACTAGCACCTAATGTTTGTGAATGAGTACGATAGGAATTTGAAGGATCACCTACCAAATATCTAGCTGCATCAAGAGTATTGCGAGCCCACTTGGGTAAAGGTTGAATACTTGGAGGTGGTGGAGAAGGTGGAACATCATCATCAACCTCAAGAGATAAGGAATCCTCAAGAAATGAAGTGAGAGGAGTAGGTAGTGAGGGAGAAGATGGTGATGAAAATTCTATTTGAGGAAAGTTCTCATTAAACTGGACATCTTGTCGAAATAAGACCTCTCTTGAATCAAGATAAAAAAGATTGTATGCCTTAACATCCTCACAATAGCCAACAAATATGAGTGGTTAGATTTTCATCTCCATGTATTTTTGCTGAGCATTTGAAATGTATGCCCAAGCCTCACTTTAATAAAAAATCTGAATGAAGATACATCGGGCTTGACATGGGTCCAATCCTCCTTAGGAGTCATATGTTGTAATGCCTTATGAGGCATCTGATTCTGAATGTAATTGGAATGATTCACCACCTCAACCTAGAAAGAAGAATCTATATCTCGTGACTGAATAATACAATTGGCTATCTCTTGTAAGGTTTTGTTCTTTCTCTCAACAACACTATTCTAATGAGGGGTGTATGGAATTGTAAGCTGATTCTGAATACCATAATCAGTATAAAAGTCCTTGAGAGCTTGATTTACATACTCCCCCCATTATCTATGTATATTTTCTTGGTAGAAAGACCAGATTGCTTCTCCATGAATGCCTTAAATATCCTAAAAGAATCAAAGAAATCACTCTTGTACTTAATAAAGTACACCCATGCATGTCTAGAAAATTCATCAATAAATGTGGGCACATATTTGGCCCCTGAAAAAGGAATTAGAATTGACATAAGGCCACTATGAACCAACTCTAGGGGTGTCTTAGCATGTGTGGCTCTACATATAGGAAAATAATCCTAATGATGCTTACCAAGGACACAACCTCGACAAACACCATCTATATAGGAAATCTGAGTTAGTCTTGTCACTAGTGCTCATGTACTCATCTGTTGGAGATACTTGTACTTGACATGACCAAAATGATCAGACCAAATCTTACTCACTGAATCTTCATGTGATATGAGAGATGAACCAAAACTATCTAAGCTCTCAAATCCATCAAATCTATACAGTTGTGATGAATAATCAACAAGTTCCCAATAGCCAAGACAACATTAGGATAATGGAGGTCTCAAATAACCACATCATGTAGTGAAAACTCAACCATCCTTCTAGTGCTAGGATGAAAAATGTGATAAACTGAAAGAAGGTTGGTGGAGATGTTAGGAACAACAAGAACATCTTGAATACAACCAACTTCCAATGGGACAAAACCTAAACCTAAAACTGAAATTTGAGTAAAGTCACCAACTACAATATGAGAAGTGCCACAATGTGAAAGTAAATGATTAATCATCAAATGCCAATGCCAAAACTCAAATCCAACACATAAACACAATAACACCAATTTTACATGGAAAACCCAATAATGGAAAAACCACAGTGAGGATTAACTCACACATAGAAAATATCAAAACCGATTACAAGAGGCTCACTGCCAGAAATAAGGCTCACTACAAAAACAAGGACTCATTGTACAGAACAAGGACTCACTATACAACAAGGCTAACAACATAGAGGGATCACTACCATAGAGATACAAAGAAGACAAAGAAGATTTGTTACAAAGATACTACAATCCCAATGCAACAAAGGATTCCACCACAATCACTTGCATACATGCATGAATGATAGAGTTCACCTTCTGCTCACTACATTCGAAAACACAACATTAAGCTTCACACTAATCTGCTACACTCGCATCACAAACACTCATTGAATAGAATGAATGTCACATCTAACCACACTTCCTCTTTTCTCTTATTACTCTTCTTCTTCGCTCTTGTATGTTTCTTCACCACCAACTCGTATTGTATTTATACCATCTTCAACTTTGAAACATATCCAAAGTTGACCATCCAAATTCAAATTCAAATTAGGTTGGTGCCAAAACATCCTAGGGTGGAATTAGAATGAGGGTGACCCAAACACATGCTTCAAGGGACCCAAAAAGATCCAACACGCTTCATCAACCTTGAAATTAGTATTTCACATAAGGTCGGCCAAACCAGTGTAAAACACATAGAACCATTAAGCAAAAATCTTATAGAAATCAAAATTATCTTCAATAGAATCAGGGAAACTCAAATCTAGAACCAAAATTCATAAGAATTTATCAAAGAGAAATCCGGACCAACAACATTTCTCCTGGACCTCAACCAGAAACACAAAAAACCATAGTTCACAATTGGTGAACACAACTTGCATCGTACAACAAATCAACAACCAAAAATATGGATATAGCATCTTCTAACAACCATGAACAACATGTTTGAACTGCACAAACATAGGAGAAAATCTAGACTAAAACCTAGAGCAACCACTGAATACCCGCAACATATCTTCATTACAATTTTCTCAATATCCTCGACATATACAACCAACAACAACTAGTTGATAACTAGTTGACCAATTGACATCAATGACAACACCTTCATTCTTTCCATTCTTGCAACATATTTCTTTTTCGTCTTTGAGGAAGACTCACCAAACTTCGAAGATTTATCATGCTTGGGAGTAGAATGAGGTTTTTTCTTTGACTTCAGAGGCAGCTTGGAGGGATTTCACTACTTGATAAATGTATCTTAAGCTTTTGTTTCCCCTTATATGTCTATGCTACCAGTGCACATGTTTTTGAACCCAAAAATTATCCAACTGAACCAACTTTGCCTATTCCCATGTCAAACACTTACAAAAAAACCTCAAAATTAGGCACAATAAAAGAATTACCCAACACGTCCATGGTAGAGTAAAATGTGGAAGAGAAGACCTGAAATGTGCCTTAAAGCTTAGACAATTTCAAGAAAATGCACTCTTTGTCAATTTTATTCCTCCCACAACCTTGCAAAAGTGATATGAGTGACTTCAACTTCTACAAGTAGTCCTCAATGGAGGGAAACTAATCAAGTACTGGTGATGTCAAACTTTCCTCAATCTATAGAGCTAAAAACTCATTGATGGTACCAAAAAGATCACTGAACTTCACCCACATATCCCTAGGAGTGGTGCAAGACTCAAGATGAAACAAGAGACTATTTGAAACATGTAGTGAAATTAATCCCATAGCCTCATCCATCTTATTCCTATGCCGAAGTATCTGAAATTAATGAGTCAATGTTGGTTGTAATTCATCCAAAGTGGACCATAAACCCTTAGACATGATAAATATGGTCATATAAGCTTTCCAAATATGATAATTGTGTGGCATAAGACATTCAATTGAAGAGATATCCAACATGGTGTTTAAGGTTTTTAAAACAATGTGTGGGAAGGAGTTTTTGTTCTTTGATGTATATAGATAAAAAAATCAAGAAAAAAACCCCCCCACAACAAGAAAAACCAAACTCCAATGCAACTTTAAGAGCAAAAAAGATGAAAAAACAAAAATTAGTCCATACAATTATCTATGTACTTGATAATTTTTTTAGAAAAATGGACTACATGGCTGTGCAGAGCACTGAAACACCTTTCCAATGCCTATACATTCGTAAAAAATGAAGTTCCTATCACAAAAATCTATGACCCTAGAAGTGTAGAAAATAAAATATGATTTCAATGGAGTGTATAAATTTATGGGGAAAAATATAGAAAAGTAGATTGCACCACAAGAATATGCTTATAAGCAACTTTTCAATGATATCAATTTTTCTAAAAATAGATCAATGAGACAAAAGTTAGGCCCAATTTATAAAAACTTGTCTAATCTGGCCTTGAGGCAACACAAGGGGCTAAAAAATAGGCCTCTAGTCCTACGGAGGACTAGGGGTCCGATGACTGGGTGGAGGGCTTGAGCCCTTGGTCACCCACATGACTAGGGTAGGCATTGGGAGCTCGATGAGGGGCTACAATTCGCCCCCTGGGCCCCAATGAGGCCGCAATGCATGGTTGGAGGCACTGAGAGCCTAGTGGCAGCACAACTAGGTGGAGGCGGGGCGGTAGAGGAGTGTTGGTTGAGCGGTGGTGGTGGGAGTCAACGGGTAGTGGGTGACATACGATGTGTGATATGGGAGCATAGAGGAATATTCTCAAGAATATTCACAAGGAATATTCCAAAAAAATTGTTGCTGGTTTTTATAAAAATGATGAACTGAAAAATCAAATCTTGCCGCTACAAAAAAATTGATGTCGTATTTTCAAAAAATTGCCGTTGATTGAAAATTTTTGCTGCTCCATTTTTTTAGATCTGCATATTAATGGTACTTGCATAGGATGATATAGGCCATAATTGTATGAACTATTTGACATACAGATTTGTATGTTGTATAGATTTCGTACAGTGTACAATTTTTTTGCCTTGAAATTTGTGTCCTTAGGAAAAAATCTCAATTTTTTTTTCTTAGATTTTGTGAAATGCAAGTTGATTCTTAGGTTTTTAGTTGCTCCAGATGCAATGGCGAGGTCCATTTCACTCTAGAATGCACCAAATTTTTTCTCAAGGTTGGATCCCTCAAATTTTGAATAAGAAGCTACATATTTGGAGCTTTGCTAATTCAACCCCATAGTACCCAAAAATCACTTGCAAGCAATTGCCTATCACAAAAGAGAAGATCAAAGGAAAGATAGTGCACACAGCCTAAAAATTTATTAATACAAAATAACTTGAATGAATAATTACAATGAAAGATCAATCCTTATGAAAGGGAGATAGAAATCCTAGATCTAAAACCCTGGGAGAGGATTAAATTAGCCTATGACGAGTGTCACCATCCTATGCAATGAGATAACATGTGCTCTAATAATCCAATCTAATAATGAAAAAATAAATTCCTAAGTTTAGCTTGAGTGAATAAAGTAAAGGGCACCTAATTAATTAGGTGATTAACCTATTACTCTAACAAGCCAGACCCTCATACTTGCAATAGCATAAAAAGGTATGATGACATAAAAATTCTTGTTGAGGTAGAATTGGGTCATTTTTTGATGCATATAATCATTATTCATATTGGCCCAATCAATGAATTGTTTCCTGTGCATGATAACAACAATAAATAAATACATCCATACCTCAAAATTATGTGCATCTTCATTATTGATCAACCTATGCAACAATATGATGATATTAGAAAATTTTGTTGATAAAATGAGACCTATGCAAGCTTCTTGATAATTGGGATTTTCCCTTTTTCAGGATCATCAACCATTGCTTCGCTATAGTGTTTTGGAAATGGATCTTCTTTTATGTGAAATGTTGATATGCCATCAAGACATCTAGGTTTGCATATGCATCTCTTTAGGGCAATCTCATGAACGATTGAAAATAATCCATGCCAAGCTTTGCTATAATTTTGTTATCATTTTTCTTCACCTCCCGTGTTTGAGGGTCATAGTGATTAATGCATTCAAGCACCAAATCAAGACACTAAACTGCAATAGGAAATCCAACAACCTATAATAATCCACTTTCTACCAATCTTTACATAATAGGGGCCCCGTCTTCTTTGTTCATCCTATACCAAAAATATTTTAAATCTATGTGCCCTAATTTTGTATCCCCAATCTCTGGTAATTAGCTTTCTAGGGTAAAGAGGTTCTCATAACACAAGTACTTATATTTCATTCTAGAAAAAATAATTTCATGGAAGATGCTAAGAAATTATTTGTATCCAAAGAAAATTGTGTCTAGGAGATTTTTTTCCAATAGGTGATCATATGTCTCAAAGATACTCATAAAATTTCTCGTTGAATGCAAAATTTTCCTCTATGGTTCACTAGATTAAGAAATTATGTACCTTTTTCTGCCTCTAACTATTGTTTGGAATGGTTTGAAATCCTTCTTAGTCTGCTTCCAAATTATGCATTCTAATTCTCTGCCCTTTTCTCTTACTGATTCTTTAGAGATTTCTTGTGAAATAATTGCTTTAGGAATTAAATCCTATTTAATAGGCTAACATTTAATGTTTTGGGGCCAAGGGGAATCAATAATTATTTCTTAAATATTGGCATGTGCGATCTCTCATCTCCTTATGACACATGTCCTCATTTTCTCACTAAAGATTTAAATGGTTTTGAGAAACTCATCGACACCCAATGTGGTCGTGAGAACCTCGTTGGACATCGAAATAGGTTTTTAAACTTCTCTTTCTTTCTAAAGTCCGCATCACCAATTTTAATTCAAACATAGAATTGGTTTTAAGAACCTTATCAACTTTTCACAGAGTTATAATAACCTCATTAAAACTTAAAATAGAAGTGACTTAGGCAGAAAACAACTTAAAGATCAACACAATTTTTTTTAAAAAAATTGGATGTCATATAAAAAATTTAAAAACTACATCAGCTCCCAAAATGACTAAAATAACTTTGTTGGGGGTCAAAACAATTTTGAGAACTCTCCCAAAGACCAAAAAAAAAGATGACTTGGTTGAAATACTAAGTATAGATAAAATTAGAGCTCAGTAAAAATGCATTAAAGAGCTTAGGATTTGAAAATTCGAAGCAAAGGTAAAACAAATTTGATCTAATCATTGTTGCTCACATAAGAATGCTTAAATAGAAGATAAAAATTTGTATAATTATACATTTTAATTGAGTTACATGACCGTTTAATTAATAAATATTATTAAATCAAAATATTAATTAATAATCAAATCCCATGAGCATATATGTCATAAAGGTAAACAACCTTTTTAATTGATAAAGTAATATTACATTTAAACTATAAATTAAATAATCAACCCTCAATGTCTATATATATCCCATAAATTTAAATAGAAGGATACTATTTTATTAAATATAGCCTTATTAATGTTATTGGGGCTACTTATAAATAAGTGTGGCACCCTAATACACTTTATGATCAAACATGATCTCCTTACCTATTAAATAATGTAGCATACCTACCACGTTAGCAAGCCAACTATACAAAATATAAAAACACATAGGTAATTGCAAACCCAAGAATATGGATTGGAATTTTAAATATAAAGAGACAATAGAGGAAGTGCTTCTATTAAATATGATAAAAAAGTATTATGTTAACAAGGGATGATATATTTAATTAGATAGAGATGGGTAAACTTCTATATATAACAAAATGGGTAGTTTATTGGATAAGCTACCCACATTTTAAATCTACTAAGTCTAATATCTACTAAGTCTAATGTGTTTTCTATAAATTTGACATATAAACCACCTACTCACATTAATTATCTATCTAGCACCACTACTTACATATTATGATGTGACAAAATGCGAGATTTATAACAAAAATATCTTTTTTACATTACATAACAAAATATATTGTGTTGATGAACACACCATACCTTTTCCCTTGATTTTGATTTTTTTTTTCCCAAAAGTTAAGGAACAAATGGAATCTCTCTCATACATCTTCCTCTTCTTTGTATTTGATTTGGAAATATGCATACATCTCCACTAAAATATGTAGAATACTTGACAACACTATGTTTTGATGAAGTGAATGAGACTTATTCATTTCACTTTGATGTACATTATCAAAGATATCTTATGAATTGATAATTATTTGAAAATGGTTTGGTTAATCATCGAGAATAATTATTCAATTTTAGTGACTGTTTTGAATTAGTTGGGTATTGTTTCATTTTCACAAATGCATCTATCTCGTGGGGTTAAAAATATATATTTTGACGACATCCACAATAGAATATTTTTGCATAATTAGGTTCCTCTTAAAAATCTAATGTTTAAAAAATATGAAAACTTATTTCAAGTTCATATGAAAAAGTTATGGCTTCTAAAAGATGAAAATAAAGATAGTTAAGTGGTGGTTTTGTAATTGGAAAAACAATTTAACAACTATCTATTCAATGAAAGGGCGGGTTTCATCTAAGAATACAAAAAAAAGAAATGATGAGGAAGACTTTTTTCTTTAATTATTATCATATGGGCTTGCATTAGAACCCAAAACATGCCTATAGATGCATGTTTCCTAAGAAGGAAAGGGGAGATGTGTCTGAGCCTTTGTTAACCATTTTTAAAGCCATTAGAGAAAATACAGAGTAATTTTAGAGTTTGAACCAACTAATTGATTGTGCACAATACAATTTGACAAATTTAAGGTGAGATGAACACTTTTTAATTGAATAATAGAGGATATTTATGAGGGTTAGGATATCACTAACTATAATTAGCATACTTGAATACCTCATGAGGGTGACAAAATATTCTCTTGCTCTCTCTTTCTCTCTAAATCCTAATAATGGATCACAAAGTATAGTTTGAAATGTTGATGAGAAAAAATATCACATAATTTAATCCATGAAACCATCTCACAACATTAACAAACTTGTAAAAATACATGTTTATAGTGGGTTAGAGGAAGCTAGTCTTCCCTTTGTTGAATTTTTCTCCAATTTAAGTTTCTACAAGGTAATTATTATTCTCTCTAATTTGTGAGGGTGTTTGAATATTCAATTACTTATTTTTTCAATTTTTACAAACTAATAAATTAATCCACCACAAAGAATACAAGTAATTCATGAAATATTAGGAGTGATTTTGTTTAATATTTTTTTTTTACCAAATGGAAAATGGTTAAAATCAAGCCACTATTTTTGAAAAATAGGACATGCTATAAAGGGAATTTTTTTTCACTTTTATGAAATTTAGTTTAGTGTTGGTTAAATTTTTTAAGAATTGTTTTCTTAAAATTTTAAATTGAATTATTTTTTTAGGGCATAATTTTCTAAAGTTTATGTAATCATTATAAAATTTAATCGTATTTTCCATTAATATTACATTCTTTCTTAGTTTTGGGGCCATATCACAAATTATATTTAATTTATGCTTGCTTTTGGGGCCATATTCACTTTGAAATTAATATTTGATAAGATTTACCACTTAAAAATTGTATATAATTAGGTTTAGTAGCACTGAGACTATTGAAAAATGAAATAAACTCTTTCTATCCTTTATTATCATGACTTCTAAAACATAGGACATATAGTGCCTCAAATTTGATTATTACAAATAATACATGTAACATTGGGTTCATGTACTTGTTGGAAGAGTAAGGAATTTGTCATTGACACATTTGTTGGCACATGAGCATGAGGGATAAGTGCATTGTATTACAGTGCTGTCATTGATGTCAAAATTTTATTCCAATATGAAGACCATCACACAGATCAGTTCGTACAACTTGAACATGTTTGAAGATGGTAATCCAGTGGGTATTTACAAGAAAGTTTGATACAGTGAAGGTAGTTGATATGGAAATTGACTAAGTGTCAATATAGCTAATTTTGTATACATGCCATCTAGTTATTGGGTCCGTATTGGTCTATTGTGTAAGATATTTCTCTGCAATTTTGATATAATTTTCTTGGTTGTTAGAAAAGCTTATATCCAGAGCTTTATATTGCTTTGGAATTTGGTGAAGAAGTTATGAGTGATAGAAGTTTGGTCTAGCATTAGCAAAGGTTTTTGGTTTGATGTACATGTTTTGGTGAATCCACACTTCTCCATGGATTGGTATCTGGGTTTGTGGATTTGTGGAGATGCCGATAGGTGTCAGTAGAGTGTGAATTCCAAGTGGCATAAATTTTGGAGGTCCGTGTGTCAATCTTTGGATGTACAGTTGACAAATTTTGTTATTAGGTCATTACCAGTGTTGACCTAATAAGTTTTGTATATTGCAGAGTTTGAATAAGTATTGATTTGTTATGTGGGAGCTATTATAGGTCCATGTTGACCTATTTTGATAAATGTTATAAGTTTTGGATCTTGGCACAAAGTATGCATATGTGTATGTTGAGCTGACAAGGCATATTTTATATAATACATCTGATTTGGCCAACTTAATTGATGTTGTAAGTGTTTGTGGATGAAGCAAATATATATAATTTCTTTTTTGATGTTTTGGAAAGAGAGATGTAATGTGATGTGAAGTTGATGTGAATTGTGTGAGAATAAGGTGAATATAGAGTAGAGCATAGTGTTAGTGTAGATCAATATGAAGTGTGCAAAGTCTATGTTTTGAGCTTCAATGGAATTGTACCCCAACATATGTTAGATGCAATAGTAACAGTTCAAATCTTGGATGTGCCACAATCTCTTCTATCTTTTCTTCTTTCAGTGGGTAATGAGTCCACTTGGATAGTGAGTCCACCTACAGTGAGAACTTCTGCAATATACTATAATCGGTTATAATATATTGTGAGCTAATCCTCATTGTGTTTTTTCCCATTTTAGGTTTTCCACGTAAAATCTGGTGTTCATGTGTTATGTACTTTGATGGTTACTTTCATACTTTCCTATCCTGCTACAAATTTAATATGCTATATGGAATGAATGTTTAAATGATTAAGTGGTTTAAAAGAATACTAATTCACCCCCCTCTCAGTATTATGAGTGTTCAACAATTGGTATCGGATCTTAGTTCCTTGAAAGGAGCTTAACCGCATAGCGAAGATCTTGGAAGTTGAACACATGGCTATTAGAAGATTTTATACTCTTCTGGAAGAGATACCTACTATTAGATTTATAGAAGAGGAGTGCACGGTTGAAATCAATGGAGAACTCAAAATAGCTCTTGAAGATCTGGAAGGAACTGAAAGTGAGAACAAATATCTGAAGGAAAATGTCAAAAAAGCAAATGAATGTATCAGAAAGTTGAGAGAGAAAATCAAGAAGTTCAGAGAAAGACATAAGGAAGTCAATGAGTAGTTGAAGCAAACAAATGAGACAATTACCAGTCTGAAGGTGAAAGTTGAAGAAGAAAAAAGAGTTGAAGAATATATGAATGCAAAGGTGAAAATAAAATCTGAAGAATGTTCAAAACTTGAAGAAGTTGTGACCTGGAGATCAAATCTTAAAAGAGCAAGGAGTCATGAAGACAAATTCAAGACGAGTTCTACAAAGCTTGATGAAATGATTGCAAACCAGAAAGGATCTAAAGACAAAGGTGGATTAGAGTTTGAGATAGGAGAAAGCTCAAAGACAAATCAAAATCCAAATCAAGTTGAAAAGAAGACTGGGGATAAGAAGAGAAATGAAAAATAGGTCTAGAATCAAAGGAAAGACTTCAAAAGACCACCTTTTAGACAAAAAAATGCACAAAGGTACCCATATTTTAATGGTTTCCATTATTCTTGCAATAAATTTGGACATAAGGATATGGAATGTAGAAGAAAAATGAATCAAAATGTTCAATATTTTCCTAGTCAATGTTTTACATGAAAAAGATTTGGTCATAGAGCTAGTGAATGCGAAAATTCAATGATGAATGGCTATAACAATGGTATGAGGTTTCAATATTTTAATGGATACTATTATGCATGTAATGGATTTGGGCATAAAGCTAATCAATGCAGATCTAGAATGAATGGAGGTAAACCTATTCAAAAGAATGTCATATGTTACAATTGTGGTAGACCTGGACATATCTATAAGTTTTGCAGAAGAAAGAATGAGAATTTTTTTTTTTGGTAAAAAATATGATATGGTGAAAAAGGTTTATACAATAGAGATGAAGAAAGAGATGGACATGATTTGGCAAAACAAGGAAGAGATAGAGGTTAAGGCTAATTTTGTACCAACATTTGGTGCAGATGTTTCCTCTAGAAACTAAGAAGAGAGCTTTGGCTTAGGAAGAGAATTAATATAAGATTATTTATCCCTTTCCAAAGAGATGTTGTTGATGCTTCAACATGCATATATGAGGTGTGGGTCAATATTATTGACCTACTAGAGAAAGAACCAATGGAAAATATCATGTTGCGGAAGTTTACAAAGCATTTGAAATTGACTGTGCATACAGTTAGGGTTTAACAACTTTATCAACTGAAGCATTCAATGAAAAATTAGGTCAATTTCAAAAAGGTTGTAAGTGATTTCACTTGATCAAAATTTATTTGAAAATGAGAATTTGAGAGAAGTAGAGCAATGAAGGAGTGAAGAGAAGTGTTTGAAGGATTTTAGAAGTTCTTGAGCGAAACCCTCGTCAGAAAGCATTTTAAAAGGTATTCACAACTTCCATTTGCCCTAGTTTTTTAGAAAGTATTTTGAAATAGTCAAAATGGCTACTCCAAGGGTTGTTGAGGTCTCTGAATGACCCCACCCAAAGTTTAAGAAACATCCTGATAAATCTATGGAGGTCGACCCAAATGACGCATTTTTGAGGCTCCCTATGGTGTCTTGCACACTAAATCTACATAAGGATTTACATTCACGAGAAATTGGAAGAGTATGACCACTTGAAGCTAGGTGATGTGTGGGTGAAGGAACTCATGGTTATGATTTTGTACTAAATCCTAAATACTAGAACTTAGTAACGAAAAAGCTTGATGTTTGGAAAGGTTTTCCCAACTTTTTCCATGATGGTACTTGGGTGAGAATCACACTAAGCTATATTCATGACAAATTTGTATGGAAAAATATGCCTGACTTGATTACCAAGGAGGTAATTAGGGCTGTTATAGGATTGTGCTCAATTGAACCAGTTTCGGTGCTTAAGTCGGTAAAGAATGAGGTTGTAATGGAGCTTATCGGTGCGAAGTATGATAGGAGAGCCCTGAATATCAAGGATATCAAAAATACTATGGTCAAGTATGCTGCAATGATGATTGGATACAAGATTTACTTCTCTAACAAAGAGAATTCAGTTTTGGCTACCACAATTAACACAACATATGAAATGGTGGTGAATAGTGTGGACTTTAATTTGTGTGAGATACTGAGAGCACAATTAATGGAGATTTTACAAAAGAAAAATGATTCTAAATATCCTTTCAAATGTGGGACATTGATCATATTTTTATTTTTTTACTTCTTGAGAGAGCTACCTGGTATAAAGAGTGTTGTATGGTTAAAAGGTAGACCAGTAGCACACCAAATCAGAGAATTTCTAAGAGGAATTGGTCATGCAAAGGCACATGATAAGGATCTTTTGGGATTATTCATAGTTTTCCAGAAGAGAGTGAAGGCAAGAGAAAGGATTCCTTAGAATATGGTGGAAAAATATAAAATGAAATTATATTCTTAGTGACAAAAGATGAGTGCATCATTCAAGCTGTTGAACCTTGGATAGTTTGAATCCCAAAAATGGGATGTGGGATCAAAGAAGAGGAGATAATTTCTTTATTAGATTATATGCTAAGCCAACCTAAGGACACCTCAAAAGAGAGGTATGAAATTTATGAAGAAAATTACATGAAAGAACACATGGACCAAAGATAGAAAAAAATAAGCAAGACTGTGGAGAGAATGATTGCACAAGTTGCAGAGATGGATGGCCAAAAGAAAGAGGATATAGAGAAAGTCAAAGGCCTGGGTGACGCTCCAGAAGGATCATCAAGTGTTAGGAGATCTAGTAGAGAAACTACCACTCCTCTAGTTTCCTCAAATTCCTTCGGGACTAAGCCAGGAGAGAAAAGAAAGGATCCTATAAGTACTTCGATAAAGTAGAAGACCTCTTTGGTTAAATAAAAAAAGAGACATGTAAAGGAAAATGATACTCCAACAACACAACAAACTAGCCCTACAAGAAGGAGAGTAAAAAAAATCCACAAGGGAAAAATATGTGGGAGTGAATGTTGAAGAAGAGGACTAAGAAGAGGAAGGACCGCAATTGGTTTAGAAAAGGAAGCTTGAAGCAGCACAAGGAGAAGCTAGTGTAAATAAATTGATAACAGATATTGTGGATACATGAAGAGGAAGAAGTTGAAAAAGAAAAGAAAGATTTTGTGATGAAGATGAAAGAAAAGAAGGCAGAGTCCGATAAGGAGAAAAAGACACTAGACGATAAGAAGAATAAGAAGAAGAAGACTTCAGTAAGGGATCACAACCCCATCAGATTAGATGCTCCATTTAATGGGATTGTGGAGAATGAAATGCTAGAAGAGAATACTACATTATACACTGATGCTGATGAGGTGGACAAAGCTACCATTTTAGAATCAATTGTCAAATACATTGTTGTTTTTGAAGTTAATATGTAGAATATTGAGAAGTAGCTACCTAAAGATTGAAGAAATGTACTACTTGCAAGGAGGCATGAGGCTATTGAGGAAGAAGCAAAGTTAAAATATTTTTCTTTGGAAAAGATTAGTACACCTCTCTCTGAAGAGAATAGAGCCACATTGGCTCAATTGTATAATAAAGAGTTCTGAACGAAGAAAAGGGCGACTACCCTCATGAGCAAAGATCAAAATGATCTCAAAAGGCCCTAAAAAGAGATAGTAGAGAAGGTTGCAAAGTTATCTCAAAGATTAGGTATGAATCTAGAAAGCACAAAAGAAATGCATGTTGGTATGCCTACTCTGAATGTGAAAATTGAAGAAGAAGCACAACATGATGATGTTGAACATGAGCATGACATTGGAGAAGGTAATGCATAGGATAATGGTCTTCCAAAAGTGGAAGAAATTGCAAAAGAAAAGGTTGCAAGTGAGGAAAATGATGATGAAGGAGCTACCAAAGAAGGCATTGCAAAAGAGGATACTACTAAAGATCATCAAACACCTCCTTCAGTATCTAAGACAAATGTTGAGAACACTCAAGGTCAACCAGAGATAATCATTCCTCTAGATAACATAGAGAAATATAATAGTGAAGATGTTCCTAAAAGGAGTGATGAGCAGAGGTTTCAGGAGAAGAAGAGTGAGGATGCATCTTGTGATGTAGAAGAGAAGAAGGATGCAGAGACACCAGTTAACATTGGTGATAAGGAAAATGATTTGAAGGGGAAAGCTGTAGAGGAGAATGTAAAGGCTACTGGTGAATCCTCTGGCACCTCTAGATATTCATTAAAGAATTTGTTAAGCATGTAATTATAATTCCAGCCTATAATGTCCGCCCAGTTACTACAAATTTTGATGCAACAAGGGCATGTGGACATGGATAACATATCTCCTCTCACAAGATTCAAATAGGTGATGCATTTCATGCATCTTCTCGGAAAGAAATCATTGAGACTCATCAGAAGATTGGAGAGATGATAGATGAGGCAGTAAAGGTTCTGCAGGAGGCCACACTCGGTGTTACCATTGAAAATTCTCTATCCGGTATGGACAATTTAAATTTTTTACTTGATTCATTTAAGGAGTATGCTAGTGGGTTAAAAGGGAAGTTAGAGAAAGAATTAGAGAAAAAGATAAATGATAGGAGATTAATGGATGTAACGGAGAAGTGTGAAAGTGCGCATAATTTTTTTTAAGAAAATATTAAAGTTGTGTAGGCTTGTGTGGTGGAAGCCAAAGTTTTATTTCAGTTTTGTATGAAGAGGCTAGGGTCTACAAAAAGCATAAAAGATGAGATGGACTCAATTGAGTCCCAAATTGATAAAGCTTCTAGTGCTTATGATCTGGCACAAGATCTAGATGGAAGCACAAGGTCTTCCATTTAGAACTTGCATGAGCAATACTTCTTGTGTGCAGTGTTTATTTACTAAACCTAAAAGATGAAAAAACAAAGAAATGCAAAGGAGAAATAACACAACACCACCTCAAGATTAGCCTAAGTTGACTTGAATAAAATAAAGATAAACAATAGATTATACCTTGTCCAAGTGATCCTTTTGGTTGGCCCTTTGATGTAGCTTGAATATGTGCTCCTTGATGACAAATATGATGAAAACAATATGCAAAATGATCTAAATTGCAAGATGAATGCAATGAAAGATGTGGGAACTTGGATAAATGTATGAGATGGATGGAATGCAATCTTGAAGAGTGCAACAATGGAGGATGAATATGCAAGTGCTTGAGATTACTTGAAAATTGCTAGAGAGTAGAATGCTTGAATTGTGAATGAGTGTTATGAATTGAATGAGAGAAAATCTCCCATTTTAAGGGAAGAGTCTCTAGAGGAATCAATGGCTAGGATTTAGCCAACATGGACAAGATCGAGGGTTGTGGTGAGTTGAGGACTCACAAACCCTCGCATCGTACCATGTGGAAGGGGAGGTTTCACAAGGATAGGTGATGTGGAAAGAGGACATGTGAAGTGGAGGTACTTGCAAGTACCTTGAGATTAGGGGAAAATCTCCTCAAAAAAGTTCTTGTCCCCATATGAGAGTGATGGTGACTAGTGAGGAATTTTAGAAAGTCCTCTCCTTTCATTATGGGGATGAGAGAAGTTGTTGGGGGACTAAATGTGAATTTTAAATTCACATGATTGGGGAGTACCTTGGGGATAAGACAAGGTCCTCATAAAGGAGGTCCTTGTCCCATGTGACTGATGTGACCTATGAAGGAATTTAGAATTTCCCAACAACTTACATGGGGAAGACAAATGCATTGAATGAATAAATGTGAATTTTTAATTCACATGGGAAAGAGGTCAAGGCTTAAAAGGGAAAGCACTTATGAAAGGTTGACTTGGAGGACATACCAAAGATGGCATGTGATTAGATTAAGGTTGTGCAAACAGGTTATTAAGAAGATTAATGAAGGATTAGAGACAAGTGGCCAAATATGGAGGATGTGACATTAATCCTGATTAAGGGTGTGCACATCCTAATCATGAATTATTTAAACTAATCCAGATTAGAAGAAGATTATGGAGGATGTGACAAGGAGAGAGAAAAGAGGGAATTTAAAACTGATTTAAATTCAAAAAGGCTAAATGACTAAATTAAATAAATTGATATATTTATTTAATTTAAAAAAGGATGAAAGGTAAAGTATTTAATTATTAATTAAATACTTTAGAAACCTTAGGCAAAGGGGAAATATTAATTAAATAAATCATTTAATTAATATCGATGGAATAGACGAGTAATGAAGATGGATTTGACCATATGGGAGTGGTCAAATTTGGATGCCTACACTTCCAATTGCAAGCTCAAAAATAAAAGATTATAATGCAGTTTGGTAATCTTAGGGATCTAGTGAACACCAAGTTCATATCTGTTTCTAGTGCCCTGTTGAGTGCCGACAAAACTTCAAAGCTAGATTTGATACCTAGTACTTCAAATGATGGTGAAGAACTCTTGATGGAGTTGGAGGCCCAAAGTAGAATGCTTGGCATTTCCAAAAATATTTGGGAAGAAGGAAAGAAAGAGTGGCAAGCTCATCTAGATAAACTACAAGAGTCAAATTCTTCCTCCAAATGAACGCATTTCATTCTTTTTATGTATATCGGTTATTATTTTAGACTTTTGTGTACATATGTAGATAGTTTAAGGAAATTTTCCAATAAAAATTTATGTTGGATTGCACCCTTAGGGGGTCAGTTAAGTTTTCAGCTTGCATATATGTACATATCAGTTAGGGGAGCTCTGGTATATGTGAAGACTTATGTTTTGTGCTCTTTTCCCTTGATGTAAAAGGGGGAAAAATAATTTTGGGAGATATTTAAGGCATATTTCTGTCAATGACAAAGGGGGAGATTGTTGGAAGAGTAAGGAGTTTGTCATTGATGCATTTTTTGGCAACATGAGCATGAGGGCTAAGTGTATTGTATTACAATGTTGTCATTGATGTCAACATTGTATTTTGGTATGAAGACCATCATGGAGATTATTTTTTATAGATTGAACATGTTTGAAGATGGTAATCTATTGGGTATTTGCAAGAAGGTTTGATCTGGTGAAGTTAATATGGAAATTGATTAAGTACCAATATAGATAATTTTGTGTATAGGAAATATGGTTATTGGGTCCGCATTGGTTTGCTGTGTAAGATCTTGCTCTACACTTTTGATATAATTTTCTTGGTTGTTAGAGAAGATTATATCTAGAGTTTCATATTGTTTTGACATCTGGTGAAGAAGTTATGAGTGACAAAAGTTCGGTTTGGCATTTGTAGAGGTTTCCAGTTCGATGTACATGTTTTGGTGAATCCACACTTCTCCGTGGATAGTTATCTAGCTTTGTAGATTTGTGGAGATGTCGACAAGTGCTAGTAGAGTGTGAATTCCAAGTGGCATGAAGTTTGGAGGTCTGTGTGTCAGTCTTTGGATGTACAATTGATAAATTATGTTATTAGGTCACTACTAGTGCCGACCTAATAAGTTTTGTATATTGTAGAGTTTGAATAAGTATTGATTCATTATGTGGGTGCTATTATGGGTCCATGCCAACCTATTTTGATTTTTTATAAGTTTTAGATCTTGGTGTGAAGTATGTCTATGTGTATGTTGAGTCGACAAGGAATATTTTGTTAATACATCTAATTAGGCCGACCTAATTGATGTTGTAAGTGTTTGTGGATGATGTTGATATATATATGTAAGATATTTTTTGGTGTTTTAGAGAGAGAGATGTAATGTGATGTTTAGTTGATGTGAATTGTCTGAGTATAAGGCGAATATAGAGCATAATAGAGTGTTAATGTAGATCAATATGAAGTGTGTAAAGTCTATGTTTTGAGCTTCAATGGAACTGTACCCTAGCATATGTTAGATGCACTTGTAATAGTTCAAATCTTGGTTGTGTGCCACAATCTCTTTTATATTTTCTTCTTTCAGTGGACAGTGAGTCTAATTGGACAGTGAGTCCACCTACAATGAGCAATTTTGTAATATACTATAACCAATTATAATATATTATGAACTAATCCTCACTATGGTTTTTCCCATTTTGGGTTTTCCACGTAAAAAATTGGTGTTCATGTGTTATGTGCTTTGATGGTTACTTTTTTACTTTCCTTTCCTACTACAAATTGAATATGCTATATGGAATGAATGTTTAAATTTTTAAGTGGATTAAAAGAATACTGATTCACCCCCTCTTAGTATTCTGGGTGTTCAATAGTACTAATATTATTTTTAAAGTTTACATGGATGAGAAATTGAGACCTTGTTCACAAAATGTGGCATGCATTTACTTTATATAATACTTACAATGACTCTTTTGTTTGGTAAAGTCCACCTAATATGACATTGATCTTAAGTTTTTGATTCTTGTTTTGTGCAAATAGTAAGGAGGAGCATCTAAAGTTCTTGTAATGAACACAACCTATATTCTATTGACGATACAACTTAGAATTTTTGTTGACCACCATGGGCCTATATGTATTATGAATCAATGAGGACCATATAGATAGTAAAAACTTTCTATGGTTAGAATGCGTGAAGAAATAGGGCATGCAATTTACAACATTAATTACACTATAATATAATGACTGTGATTTGATCCCATAAGATTATAATCATATGCCATGAGATCTATTTACTTTACCTAGAATTTAATTTGGGTCACATGATTCGATATTGATGGATGACTATGATTTGATTTCATAGGTTTATAAGAAAATGTCATGAAAATTATTTACTCGATCCAAATTTTACTATGGGCTACATGATTAGATGTTGATCAATGAACCAAAATAAATTATATGCAGAGTAAATAGTTCTCATATGTGCTTATAAATTTATAGAATCAAATCATAACCATTCAATCAAGAGGGAAACATAATGTGTAGATTAATTGATTACCCAAAAAGAAAAGGATACATGAAGGAAGTATGCCAACAATGATATTTTTTAGAGGAAGGATTTGTAATAGTATTTAATTCTCTTAGCTCGTATTCATTAAGATTGCTAGGATTTTATAATTTTTTTAGTAATGTGCATACATTTTCTAAAAAAAATAATATTTAAAAACAAAATAAAATGAAATATTCACCATGAAAATTAATGCCATTATCCAAATTTTGCTAGAATTTTATAGAATTTTTAAGGGCCTTTTCTTAAAGTTATCAATAAAATTTAGTCAAGAAATGTTTCTTAATTCCCCTCAAGAATTAAGAAGAAACATTCAATTGAATCTTAATAAGTGAAGTACAATATATTGCTGGAATGAATAGAATGTTTATTGTTGCCTTGGTTTTGGTCCATCATTACACTTCCACTTTCAAAATCCAATAATTACCTATTAATTATTTAAGTCCAAGGACAAGATAAGTTAGGACCCAAATACATCTTAACACATCTTCATATGCTAGTGCAAACCCTCAAGCACATAGCACAAGCAAGATAAAATCCCTATCGACCAGATATCCATAAACCCAAAAGACCAACACAAACACAATGCAACGCCAAAAGAGATCAACCACTAATGTGTGGATCACAAAGAGACGTTCCTTGAAAATCCAACAACACTTCTAGACACTTATTTCATACTTTCATGCCACCAACAACTACCACAAACCAAACATGAACATAATACTTTTTCCTAGAAACACAAAATGCACAACCATGAGATATAACATTAACATAAAAACTTGCGAACCACTTCAATAAATGAAATTTGAACTGAGACATTGCATAGAAACTTAGAGCACATTCATCAAGCCACAGGTGCAAAGACATCAATGTAGAGAAATGTGGAGCATTTCCTAGACTAGACCAGACAACCAACAACACTGCCAACCTTCTGCAATTAACAAAAACCTCCTTGACAACACTGGTGACCTAAAAATATAGGAGTGAAACATCCATAGAGAAAAAAAATTGAATCCCAAACCGCAAGACCACATCTTCAACAACAGAGGAATGCAAATCATTCTCCCAAACATCTTCACAACAAATTTTTGAAACAATACCTTTCAACAACTTGCGGAGGCTAAAAATTTCTTCTAGCAACACATGCTTCAACATGAACAATAGGAGAGAGAATACAACATGCTACATGCTATCAACAACATCTCTCCACCATTAACAACACTTCTAATCCTCATCTTAATATATTGTTATGATCAAACAACTTTGATGACAACAACCTTACACAATACTTCTTTACATGACATCAAGCAAGGCATGAAATCTAGCCATGAACATCAAAAACACTTCACCATACTCAATGACAACCCAAACTAAATGTTATCAACAATGACACCCAATACAACAATCTCACCAAGATATCAATGACAACCAACTCATCAATGACAACCAATGCTAAACAACAACAGTTTCAAGTGTTGACATAAATGACAACCACAAACAATTCACTAAGTGTCGACATCAATGGCAACCACTACCAACAAGATCATGCTCTAATACCATGTGTACTGAAATTACTTGCACAAGAAAAGAATGTAATAAGATACATGCCATAATACTTAATAATAATAAGCCACTTTGAGATGAAAAATCTTCAAAGCCTTCAATACAAACAACATTCACAATATGATGATAGTAAACTAACCATTACTTTCTCTATGTATACCACACTGATGCTATAGATGTCACCCAAGTTGGCCTAATTACCTCTATAATACTATATAAATGATCATATATCTTAATTAAGATTTATGCTAGTTACAAGTCAACTAAACATATCTCCATACATGTAATAGATCAAGGACATTAGCATAAATGATCTAATTGTAACATTAAATATTTATATACTAACAATTAATAATTTTTAAATTTAAAATAAACATAAATATATGCTTTGTAAAAAAAATCTACCACATTTTAAATAGATCTTATTAAATAATATTTTCAACAAAATATGCAATTTTCAAAAAATAAGAAATTATATTATGTTCTAAACACAAGTTCTGAATTAATTTCAAATAAATTGTCAATCTTTTGGTAATGTACATAAATAGTACTTTTGAGACACATGGAAATTTTGTCCCTATGCTATATGGGGTTTATTTGAGCTCAAAATTTCAAATAGTAAATTAGACTTTACTTTTCATGGAAAGGTTTCTCAAACATTCATTTTAACTTTACTCGAACATCTTTCTTTGAGATAATGGAGATTACAAATGCTCGCGAGAACAAAGATTTGGATATAAATGTTTTTCTTTTGATAATGTATATAAAAAAAAGGACTGATATAAATGTTTTTCTTTTGATAATGTATATAAAAAAAGGACTTTCTCTATTTAAACAAGGCTAGTTCATGGATGGTCTTTCCTTCAATATCATAGAATGCAATGTGTATGGAATTCTTTGTGGCTTGAGCAGACATAAAACCTTGACCTGAATAAAAGAATCTAGAACCTTCCATATTTGGAGCTTCATTAAGTCCATCCCATGCTTGAGATCCTCCCCCACTTGTTAAAAATTGTAGTGAACTACATCCATTCAATTGTAGTTAGAAAAATATAATTAAATGATTTAAGGAAAAAAAATAAAATTTAATATCAATTTTAATGTTACTAAACATTTAAACATTTATACAATCTATTAGGTAAGAAATTATTTAAAAAATATCATGTAGAATTTAAAGTGTATAATTTTTTAAAAATAAAAATAAATTTACAAATGTATAAATTTTATTAGATTTTGGGTGTAACTATCCATTATTAAATGTATAATAAATTTGAGGATATAACTTGAACTTTTTTAGGTAATTTTTTTCTATATAGATATACAATATGTCATATAGGGGCAACTCTCCTAAAATATGAAAGAAAAATTGCATAACCTCAATATGATGTAGATCATGGTTTGTTACGATTTATTTATCTAAATTGTATCCTCTTTTAGTGTTATTGTGTATTATATATACAATTCCCTTGATCAACTTATAAAATCTCTAATTATTTTTGAGATAACAAGGAAGGGTTGTAGCTTAAGAACAAGACCTATCCCTAATGAAAAAAAAAATCTTGTATCTAGTCATTTTCTTGAATCAGCTCCATACTAAAAACCTCACAACTGCCCTACGGAAAATCTCCTCTCATAGTTTTATATTGCATTGATTATAGCTCCATGCCAAGTTTTTTGGATATAGTTAGCCACTACCAACTTACTCCACATCTTCTTCCCTAGAATGTCTATTATATTCATTAGAGGTTTCTCTAGTATTTGGTTTTCATAGATGTGTCTATTCTCTAGAAGGATGAAACCAATGACTACCTTTATTGTTCTCTACATCAAAATATTCAACATAGAAAAGATAGTGTAACTGCTTCAAGAGGTCCTCATCTTTTCAATCATAGATGCATTCACTTAGAACAAGCCTTCCTTCCATGATCTCTTGTTGGATTCCTTGAAATTTTTTCCTTTAATAAGATGGTTTTTAAGAATGTGCATCAGTGGAGATTTTAGAGGAGGATCAAAAAATACTAAGGGGAAGATCTTGTTGGCCCCACGATTGTCATTGCACCAAAAGGTCAACCCATTAATGCTCGATATAGCTGCTGGAGTTAACAAATCCATGGGAGGAAATTAAGCCATGTCACAAATCCTGAGGGGAGCACTAACCATCTACCAAAAATCTCCCCCTCAGTGTTACCCGAGGGGATTCAAACCCGAAACCTTTGGCTCTGATACCAATTGTTGGCTCCACGGTTGTCATTGTGCCAAAAGGTCAATCTATTAATGCCCAATACTACTGCCAGAGTTAACAGATCCACAAGAGGTGATTAAACCATGACACAAATCCCAAGGGGAGCGTTGACCATCTGCCAACAGATCTCCACCCATTTAATATTGTTATATAAGTATCACATCACTCATAAGAGTGCATAAAATTTTCATCACCCACAAAGTTGTACACTATAAATTACTAACTAATGAATTAATTTATCTCTTGGATGTGTCTACATGCTTCCTTGTGATTTGATAAAATGGTCTCTTCCTCTTGTTTGATCATAAAAATTTCCAACAATTCAACCACCTTATTTTCTTCTCAAAATATTTTATAGATGGAGTATTCAAGCAAATTATCTAGGGCGTGATATATATGTTCTATTTTCTCTTTTATTTCTAATTTATATTTTTTCTATTGTAGATGGCATTAACACAATTTAGGGAGTCCCCTTTGATATTAATTATATTAATTTGTTCTTCTACAAACATATTTTGAGACCTTTGTGTAACACTTCTATTTTAGCTTTTTTTTGGTTCTAGGAGGTAGTTTTTGATAGAGCCAATATGAAGATTCCTACTCCATTTTAAATTATGATGCCCTTCTCTTGATACCCCTAGATTGCCTCTTGAGGCTACTTCAAAATTATGCTTCAATTTTCCACTTGGAGGCTCTAACCACTTGGTATTCTTTTTTTTTTCTTTGAATTATAGGGAGGCTTATTTGAAGCAAAGAAAAGGGTGACTTTGAGAGATTTACATTTTTTATTAAATCTAATTTTCCCACTATATAAATAGTTTGGACTAAAAAAATCATTGATCTTAGCTTGGAAGAAATGTATTTGCTTAAACCAATCTCTATTTTCTTAGTTACCTCCTCCATAGCCAACTATTTTTCATTAAAAAATTATCTTTTTCATTCCTTCCATGTGCCAAGACAACATAGATGTACTTGCTTCTTAGATACCTATCCATAAAAAAAAATATGACAAAGGAATGACCAACTTAAAAAAAATCTAATATATCCATTTGGAAAGCACTTAACCAACCAAGTATTTAACATAACCATGTCCAACATGCATGTGCACATTAGTAATTAAAAAAAAATCACACATTAGTAATTAAAAAAAAAGCACCATCTCTTTTGCCTATAGATAGAGTAGGCATATCAATGGTTCTTCAATTCTAATTGAATAAATCTTATCCCCCACAAGAATCCATTTGTGGAGGGTTTTCCAAGAAAAGAAACCTAACTTAGGGAGGCAATTAGACCCCCAACATAGAGTACTTGGGCATGGATGATTCATTGGGGGGTTGTAGAGGACTTGATAACCTAAATTGACCATGTAGGTGCTTGATTTGGTCCACTACAAATAATATGATCCTCTTTGTGTGAGATTGGGACCCTTGATTTGTAGAGTTATTTTACTAGTTTTATCCTTAGGAGAGGTAAAATAGGTGTATCATTAAAGTCATTCCATCCCCATTTTGTTCCATTTGGTTTGGTGATCATCATCATGTAATCTATCACATATTTTCTAAAATCTACTTAATTTTTCTAAGTTTAGAGATACTTGTGAGAGGTGGGAATACATTCCATGAGTTTTATGAAAATTTTGTACTTCTACCAATGTTTTTGATATTGGGGAAAACAGATTTTGAAGGGATCCGGAACCCTTTACAACCAAAAAGCCAAACAGCTTAAACAAGCCAAAAAGACCAGACTGCAGAAAAGACAGTCTGCAGTCAACAAAAAACCAGCTCCCAAACAAACACCATTAGGTTTTACAATTAGAGTTTCGCTTGTTGGAGCGAAGAGTCATATCGAAAGAAGGCCCAGAGGGTTTAGATTTTTTTCTAGTAACAGTAGTCCAGCCTTCTTCAACTTGTGCCACCTTAGCCTACCAAGCCAACCCATCAACTTCCCAAGGAGGAAAATCCGCAGCCCAAGAGGAAACAACAAAGTTCGTCTGAACAGGTGTGGGAATAACCGGAGAGCAACCGAAGTTGGGAAATGAAGCTCCCTCAGTAGATATAGAAACCGGTCTAATCGTATGCTCAATATGATTTATCTTAGTAGCTTCCCCAATGGAGGAAGGAGAAACCCCAACAGTTGAAACCCCAGCAACCTGTGAAACAGAAGCCCCAACAACTTGTGAATCAGAAACCACCACCTCAGAGAAGCTCCTAGGCAGATCATATGCTCAATATGTACTTCTACCAATGTTGATCACCTAAGTGAGATGCTTTGTGATGAGAGAGCAACAATTTAACATGAAGTTCCAATTTTGTGATCCACATTGGTCCCTAGGAGTCAAGGTATTTCTATTGCAAAATTTGGCATCCCAACAATTTTAGGTTAACATACATTTTCTAAATTAGTTTGGCTCCAAGTGTTATTTTTTATTAGTTAATGAGAAAATTATGATTATGCCTCTTTCCTTTCAATTCTAAACCATATCCCAATTGATCAACGTCATCCTCTTCACTTCATTAGATCCTTCCAAAATAAACCTCTTCATTCTCTTATTTAAACTAGACAACATTTTCTGTGAGCTATGTGTAGTACAAAGAAGATTACATAGATAACTACATTGATCATCAAAATTCTACCTTCTAGTGTTGACCATTTATCCTTCAATGATTTAGACTTTTCTCTACAAGCCCTAATAGTTTATTCCCATATATTTATTTTGGAAACACTTTTGAATAATGGTACACCAATATATTTTTTGGGGATGTCACCGAGGTTGAAGCCTAGAAGGGCCACAATTTGTCTTTGCATTGCCTTCAAAGTGTGCAAGAAATAAATATTAAAATTATTATAAAATTAATAATTTTCTTGGATGTATTGATGTAATTATCCAAGGTGGCCTTTATCATATGTGCTTCCTCCATTTGAGACTCCCCATATAAGATTGTGTCATCCATAAATTATTGGTGTGTTATTGGAGCATATATCTTACAATTTTTACTCCAGACCATAAACCTTGAATAGCCTTTGATTTGATAGATCATCCAAGCATCTCTTCTATGAGCATGAAGAGGAAAGGGGAAAAATCATATTCTTGCCTCAAATGTCTTGAAGCCTCAAACAATCCGCATGGGTTCCCATTTACCAAGATGGAGAAATGAGGGGTGAATATGCAACTAAAAATCTATTCTATCCATACCTACTTGAAGCTGAATTTCTTTACTAACCTCATAAAAAATAACTAATAGACTTTTTCATATGCCTTATATCAAGTTTGATTATAATAAATTTTTATTCAAGCTAACCATTGAATGTATGGCTTTATGTGCAATGATAATGTCATCAATAATTGTCCTTCTTGAGGTGAAGCTACTCTATCTGAAGTCCATATTAGATTCATATGAACATATTCAAGAGATTCTTTGCTAATACCTTCAAAATTCTTTTATACACAATACTGCAGAGAGATATAGGATGAAATTAAACAAAGGGATTAATTTAAAATATCTTGGGGATGATAAAAATATTAATTGTGTTAATATATTTGAGAAACCTTCTATAATTCCTAGAATCCTCAACCATGCTACACATCACAATCACTAATTCAATGATTTTTTTAGTAAAAACATATTGGGAATTCATCTAGGTTGAGAACCTTATTATGGTGTAACTACAACGCCACAATTTTGACCTCATCCTCTAATATTGTGGCCATACGGGAATAATTATTCTCACTGGAAACTAGAATTAGAATATTATCAAACAAGTTTGACATACTCAACATATCAATTTATTCCTATTTGTTGCCAAAAATTCCTTAAATAAATAAATAACCTCAACTTGTATATCATTTATCTTTGTTAATATATTTCTCTCAATCAATCTAATTGAGTCAATTATATTTAGGGACCTTCAATATTTAGAGGCATTGTGATTTCTTGTGTTATTTTAGATCCCCTACCTCCAATTGAGTATCCCTCAATTTTAATTTCTAATAGATTTCTTCTTTTGCCATAACTTTAGCACGTTTCTCCAATAGATCTTTCTCCTTAATGTAGTCTACATAAAACATGCCATGTGAATTTTTTTGATTTAAAGTTTTCAACTCATTTTCTATTCTTTATTTTTCTTATAAAATATTATTAAAAGAAGTCAAATTCCACTCCTTTAGTCAATATTTTAGAAAAAACAACTTCTTGGTGAAACAAAACATCTTTGATCCTCTCTAGATATCAACATTTGACTCAAGATGAGGATCCTCTTGCTGGTTCACATCAAGGCAGGGGTTTGTTTTGGGGGGCTATGGACTTTTCGTAGGCATCGGGTCTGGTGAAAGAAGGGGCAGACATTTCTTTTAATTTAATGATGTGGTTGGTGCAAGAGGTGCATGACCTCCACAATAAGCATGACACTATTTCCCGGTGCAATATTTCCACTCTTCGTAGTCTTAAGGAGAAGGAATCCATCTTCAGTTTGGCCAAGTCGTTAAATTCCAATGTCAGTTTTGTGGTGGACAAGCTGGATAACTTGAAAAAAGACTATGGGCCGAGGCTGGTGTTGCTAGAAAAGAATAATATCCAGCTCCATAAGGACATGGACACAATCATTAGTCTTAACAAGGAGAAGTTGGAGGCTTCGGCTGAAGGTCTAGTTTTCCTCAATGAGAAGGAAAAAGAATGGACGGGCAGAGGATTGTTTGGTGATCAGGTGAGCAAGGAAAGGGGGGAGAGTGCCATCATGGAGATGTAGACCACGAAATTGGGTGTTGGACCGAGTGTGCATACTTAGAGTAAAACTAAGAAATGCAAAACAGTCCCTAGGTAGGATGTGGAAGACATCATGGAGATGCACGATAGGATGGTGTCAAATGACCTGAAAGCGGCAAGGATGCTCAAAGAACTTATCTAATGGCCGTTTGTTTTGTTTTGTTGTCTTTGTTTTTTGTTGTTGGTTTCATTGATGGTCTGTTGATGTTCTGGTAATCAACTTGTTTTTGGTTTTTTTGGGTGGGAAGTCTAATGCTTTATCTTTACTACCACTATTCTTTTTTGTACAGGGTTTTAGGAACCCTTCAAAACCTGTTTATCATTAATAAAAAACATTTGACTACCAAATCTAGATTAAATTGATATTTTCACTTCTAAACCACATGCTTTTAAAATTGAAGGGATTTCTAATTGGTTTATATCTTCATTAATGAACATGAGGAAAATATAGTGATTAGAGAAAGAAATGGGATAAATAGATGAGTCTGATGAATTTTTAGAGTGAAGCTAATTTTTTTAATGCAAGAACTAGTCCAATAATTTTGATATGTTTGTGAAAATTATCATTCTATTGGTCCATGTAAATTCCCAATTCTTAGGAGCAATGTCAACAAGATTCGTGCATCTATAACAAAGTTTTGAAAGTTGATATGATCTTGGGGAATGTGAGATAGGAGACATCTTTTCTCCAATTTTGATAAAATGACATTGAGTTCACCATTTATTATGAACTTTTTGACAATTTGAGATTAAATAAATGAAGATATCTAATTCTAATTTTATAGTTTATCCTTTATTTTGGTAGGGTTGTATATATTTAGAATGGAAAAAAATAAATTAGAGTTGAGATTTTAAACTTTGATGACAATCTAGTTTGAAGATGAATAGAGAAGCACCATTTTGACTCGATTGGGTGACTAGAGAAAACCTATTTCCTGGTTCTATTAGATTCCAAAAATAAGCTAGCCCAAACCTTGTAGTGGTTGGACAATTTTTTTACTTATGATGATCCTTATTTCATTTCTTGCAACAGTACAATATTGACCATAAATTTGTATATATAGTGCTTTGTTGAGAAAATTTTGTTAGGAGCATTCAAGTCCCTAACATTGCAAGTAAGGATCTCCATTGATCTACAAGGGAGTGTTTTCCTCATTTAGGTTAGATTTTTTTCTTGATAGCAGATTGGCCTCTATATATTCTTCTCCCTTCACTATTTTTTTCTTTTGACCCCATTTTTTCTTGGAGGTAATGTTGGGCTTAACTTTTTTTAGGATAATCAATTAATGTCGTGAGTATCACTAATTCCTAAACAATCCTCAATATAATTTTTAAAATAAAACCATGAATCTAAATCTTATTCATACCACACCATCTCTTCTAGTGCTAGGAGATATCTCAAATGGGATGATTGTGAGATTCAAATTTTCTAGGTACTTTGAACATGAATTTATCACCTTCAAATTGTAATGTTGGATCTCTTTATACAAGGAGGATGTGGAGGGCTCTATATTCTTGTTGGTATAGGGATACTCTAGGAAATATGGAGTTAGGGGATTCTTAGGATTTTTCAGTGACCCACTTCCATTCTCTCTTGAGGTGGGTGGTTTCTAGACTATTGGTGGTAGAGTGAGACTGAATTCTACACTTAGTACAAAAATATTTTTAATCTTCAATTTTAACTGGGCGGATCCATTCTCTCTCTCTCTCTCTCTCTCAGACTATAGGAATTAGGTAGCCCCCTATAATCTATAGTGCACCTGATAGACTTTTTTCACATGACTGGTGACGCTAGCGCAATACACCCTTCGGTACCATGGGGATATAGGAGAGACTAGACCTCCTGATCTCTTTCCTACAACATGATGCTTTACCCAATTGAGCTAGGTCCCCTACCCCAGCTGGATCTATTCTCTTGCTTCTAATGATATGATATTTTTCTTTAAATTTCTAGAATTGAGAGAATATATATTTATGCATAAATTTTGGAATTATAGTCAAATATCTCCTTTAAATTGATGGATATAAATTCCCCATACTATTCCTAATTTGTGTGAGCCCTTCGAGTGTCCAATATTCCTTTGGAAGATTGTATCTAGTTCAGTATGGATAATTGAATGGAGAGAAAGATAATAGATCAAAATTATGATACCTTTTTTAGTGTATAGGCTATTATCTTCCATTTCCAAGGGCCATTATTAAGAACAAAGACCCTATCTTCTTCAATGTCAAAGATAACCATGAAAAAACACTTGGTGGGAATTTAAATGACATATTAGCCTTCTAATTCTCCTGCACACATCCATGAATGCAACTCCTCAATGGTTAGGCACATATAAATTCCTAATGATTTCATTGTTGTTGAGAGCTATTCTATATTTGAAGGATTCCTCTCCATCGACTATTATCTTTATTTGTGACTTTCTTTTGTCTATTGCACCATCTTTTAAGGGGTTGTGTGTTTTTATTTTGATTCTAGTACTTTGATGAACTTTGTGTGCCTAATTTTTTGAGAGTGAGCCATTTTTTGTAGTTATTAAATTATATATAATTCCCCGTTTATATTATTGATCCATTAAAATTAATAGTCTTATATATTTTGTATCTAGACAATAATGCTTTATAGCTATAGATTTAAATAGAGCATAACAATAATTTATCTTTCTCTTTCTCTCTCTCCCTCTCTCTCTCTCTCTCTATATATATATATATAAATATAATGTTATAGATGATTTACCTGGATACACTGCTAATGTGTCCAAGATTATGATCATGCCCATTCACATACAAGTCCACTTCAAAAACCTATTCACAAAAAACAAAATAATTATAAAGATAAAATATGAAAATTATGGTTATCTAATGAATCACATAGTATACATAAATAAAAAGTATATTACATGGAGTGAAATGATGATAAATACAATAGAGATTAAAGTAAATCACAAGATGTGGAGGTGCAACAATAACTGAAAATGACTAACATAAAGTGATCACAAGTTGTATAAAAGGATAATGGAAAATATGTAGCAATAATCACGAATACAATATCACTAAGAACAAGCAAGAATGCAAAAAAATCAAAATATGAGGAAACAATAGGAAGAGTAAAACATTATAATAGAGTACTTGAATATCCACAACATACTAATTGGGATATTATAATGTAATTTTGAATCAAGGTGAATAAAAAAGATGTGGAAAAATAATAATATAGTGAGAAAATATTTATAATAATATGTAAATGAATACTTATTGATGGACATTGAAACCAAAAAAGGTCAAGTTGCCCCTAGTCAAATAGAAAAAAAGGGTTATGAAATATAGTGAAAAGAGTGGATCCTAATAGTTTTTCAATAACTAGATCATGGAGTATTCAATCTGAAAGTATGGGTCAAATCACTATCCTTTATGAAAATAAGTATAGACTTATTCATTACTAAAGAATGTTCGTGCCTAGTTAAATGAGTTTCATTCAAGGACCCTAACCTAGTTGTTTTGGTTGGAATAATGGTGGAAGGACCATATTAAAATAGAGTTGAGGACGTCTTAGTTTTAAAAATTTAACTTTAAGGAGAAATGAAAATGCTAGCGATAGATAAAAATATTACAAGAAAAATAAGACATTTTAGATGAATTAGAACATCTATATTTTAAAAGGAAAATTTTTTTGTTAGTTATTTTTTAGAAACATGGGTAAAAAGAGATGAAAATAAAAATTTATTTCAATGGTTGTAAGAAGGTAGGTAAACAATTGCACCAATTAAAAATTAGAAAACATATAGAAATGAATTTAAACTAAATAAAATAA